>JANTPZ010091179.1:0-27451 GCA_025593235.1 Vachellia pachyceras | reverse complement strand
AATCTGGTTTGGTTAGCCTAACTGGATCCCATTCGGTTACTTTTACCGATTACACTTTTTACCGGTAAACTTAACTTTATTCCGGTAAATCTTTTTCTACTTTTCTGGAGATATTTTCTTTTTCATTAAATCTCCATATTTTCATCTTGAATATAATAAAATTATAATTCCAAAAATACCCCTTGATTACCTCAAATTTTACAGGATTATTTTATCCTGTCCAAAATCCCTGAAACGGAGCAATCGGAGAGCAAATTTCTTTTAGGGCCTTGAAAAATACTACATTTTTCACTGATTCCATAGGCCTTTTCCTTTTTCCAAAATGCCCTCTAGATTGTACAAAATTAATTTTTGAAATAATTATTTTTCGGGGATTTTTGGCTATTTTTCGGGTCTTTTTCCCAATTTTCGAGAAAATCGCCTTAATCGTATACCTTGTAATAATTTTATTAATTACTATAAAATTCACTGCATTTTCCATATTTTTCTCTAAATTTTTGAAGAGCTCCTGATACCTTAAATAATTATTTTCCCCCTTTTTGCCCTTCAAAATTTCATGGACGGAAATCTAGTCCGAATTTGGAAAATCCGTGTTTCGCTGTTGTGATCAGCCAGTAGAGATCTATCTATTGGGCATCCGTAAATTTTTCTGATATTTTGGTCAACTGGTTGACTTTGACTTTGACTTTTACTCTGTCAAATGACCAAAATGCCCTTCAACTTTCTCATAATTACCATTTTGTCCTTACTTTCTCTACTTTTGCAAAATTACCATTTTGCCCTTACTTTTAATACTGAAAGACCTTTATGTCCTTGATCATTTATTAAATGACATATGGGTCCCTTCTCAGAAGGTCACCCATCCTGGTATTGCTCCAAGCGAACACGCTTAACTTTGAAGTTCCTACCGACTTCCATCTACCCAACCAATCTATGATTCTGCGACTTCTGGCCCAACAGTATCAACTTTTTCTGCTCTCTCTATCTATGGGCTCTGACTTGACTTATGATTACTTGTTTGGCCCTTTTTATCTAATGACCATATTGCCCTTGGTCTTTCCACTTAATGACATTTATGTCCCTGGCTTACATTCTTAGAAATTTCAAAGCCTTGGGACTAAATTGACCAGGGTCTCTTTGGTCCATTGATATCTTCTCTTTCTGTACTTACATTTCTGGGCCTTGTCTCATCTCATATCTATCGGTTTGGCTTCTGTTTCTATTTACAGAAAAAGGTGGATATTACACGGAGAGGGTAAACAAGTTAAGATTCAGCTTGTTGGTCGCAGCGCACCATTCTCGAGAGGAATGTCTCGTCAAAATTGCAAGTTTAGTTGCGGCAAAATTCAAATTTGATCGCAGCGTACGACACCCGAGAAGAATGTCTTTGTGAAAGTTCACGTGCGTCGTAGCGAAAAATGAAATTGGTCGCGGCGAAAATGCGAATATTATACAGAATGCAGCAAAAACAAGTGTATTCTACTATGCAATGCTAAGATATAAACAAACTAATCCTATACTATGAACAAAGATGCAAAACTAGCAAACAAAAACACAATCTAACAATTAATGGCACTTAGCTTCCCCGGCAACGGCGCCAAATTCTTGATTTGACTAAGCCACAAATTGTAAACTTAGGTCATTGGTTAGCCTTAAAAATGGATCAGGAATATTAATTGTGATTTCCAAGGATTGTACAGGGACAACCCCAGGGTCGTTCTCTCTGGAAGCTACTATTGCGTACCAATAATCCTTAGCTTGTGGTTATGCTTGCGATGCAAATGCAATCAGTTTTCAAATCAAATTATGCTATGTACCTAAACTACTTACAAAATAAAACTCATTTTTGGTATTTTCTGGTGAGAAAGGGAGTAAAAGCATATTTGAATGTGAAAGAGGTATGTGATGGTGGTTTCTTCTTGAAAACAAATTGTGCCATCATAGTTCACAAAGGATGGAGATGCTCAGCTCCTCATGGATGGAGTCGAGCTTCGTATGGATGATTGAGGCATGATAAATGGATGGATGATGAAAAAATGGAGGAAGTAGGGTTGTGTGTGTAAAATGAAATGTGGTGTGTTTTCCTCTTTTTCTCTCCTCCCAGCCTCCCTTCTGCCTCCTTCGAAAATACCCTAAAATGGCATGATAAAACCGCTTTGGATCGGATCTCTAAAGCTGGGTCGGGTTATTTTCCATCTGGAGTAAAAATATGGTACTGATGTGCGATATTCACCGCGGCGAACTTGAGGTTTCGCCATGGTGAACCTCTCCCGAGCGAACTTTGAATTGTGCTGCGGCGAAATTTTCCAGAGATGCTTCCTCTTGCCTTTTGTACAGAGTTCCTGAAATGAAGTAGCAAATATTGGCAGTATCATTTGCTCATGATGGAATTTAATCACAATAACATCATTACTCATGGCATATGTACCCAAAATCACACTAATCCAAATCAACAACTCCTAAACTCAAATTAACCACAGAAGGGTCATGTGTGGGCTAGAATTGACTTTAAGACTCTGGAAATTCAAGTAGAAAACTAATATAAATAAAGCTCTATCAATCATCATCAAAGCCACCTGCACTGTCTTCCAGCTCAAGGCATCGGCAACTGCATTCGCTTTACCCAGAATGATACTTTATCCGGCAATCGTAGTCCTTGAGCAATTCCATTCAGCGTATCTACCTCAAGTTTAGATCTTTCTGATCTTGCAATTACTTGAGACTCTTATAATTATAGTACAACTCAATAGTTGCTCCATATAAATAGTCTCTTCATATCTTTAGAGCATAAACTATTGCTGCTAGCTCCAGATCATGTGTGGAATAATTCCCTTCATGAGGTTTCAACTATTATCAGGCATAAGCTACCACTTGACCCTGTTGCATAGGTACACATCCCAATCCATGCCGACTAGCATTACTGTAGGCCACATAGGTTTGCTTCAGATCAAGGATCACTAATACAGGCGTCGAGGTTAGTTTCCTCTTTAAGTCTTGGAAACTGGCCTCATGTAACACTCCATAACCTTGCCTTTAGCTTCATTTTATATCCATTTGGAAGCACTTTTAGGCCTTTAGTGACTTAGAGTAACCAAAGAGTGAAAGATAAAATTTTCAAGTTTAGGGTTACTATTCACGTCACTATTCGCAGATTTTTGGGCCAACTTTGAAAATTCATAACTAATTCTAGAAAAATCGAAATTAGTGCTTCCAATTTCTATTTGAAGCTTTCAAGATCATCTACAGGGGAAAAATACTCATTGGGTCATTAACTTGCCCATTTGATTTTAACTCCCCTAAATGTTATAGCTTGATTTTAACTCTCATACATCAAGTGGAAAATTGGGTAGCACCTCCCCTAAATGTTCATGACTCCCAAAATTTACAAAATTTAAAAACAAACTCAATCCACCACAATATATACATCAACATGCTCCTTACAACTTAAGGAGACTTTTGGTACCAATTAATGGCTCTAAATCCCTCTCTTTCTCACTTTAGCTCTCAAGAACCCTAAGTATGAAATTTGAGAGAGACCAAATCAAAATTCCAATCCATGAAAGTTGCAGAGGAGAGCACAAGGAAGAGATTGATGTATAACTTGGGTGTTTCCATCTCTTACCTTTGATTTTTGGAAGCTTGTTCTTCTCTTCCATGGAGGAAAATGGAGTGATCTTCTCTCCCTTTTTGCTGCTTGAAAGGTCAGCCAAATGGTGGTGGAAGAGGAGGAAAAATGGTTTATAAAAACTCAACATAATGAATGGATGGCTAAGATGGAAACTTACTAAGTTTAGATCTAAGGGCTTAAAATGATGCCACACATGAGACAATTGCTAAGCTCTTATTAGCTCCTTAAAATTGGTCATCATTGCTGCACATGGGTGTAAAAATCTGTTGGGAGCCTTGGTTACATTAACCAAACCAGTTAGTATTCGGTTACTTCATCGATTACAACTTTCACCGGTAAAAGTAACTTTATTCTGGTAAATCTTTTTCTACTTTTCTGGAGATGTTTTCTTCCTCATTTAATCTCCATATTTTCCTCTTAAATATATTAAATTTATTATCCCCAAAATACCCCTTGATTTTCCTCAAAATTTATGTGATTATTTTATCCTGTCCAAAACCCCTGAAAACATGTAATCGGAGGGCAAAATACTTTTAGGGCTTTAAAAATTTCTACATTTTTCACTAATACTCGAGCCCTTTTTCTTTTCCCCAAAATGCCCTCTAAATTGTCCAAAATTAAATTTTGAAATAAATTATATTTCGGAGATGTTCGGGTCTTTTTCCCTTTAATTGGGAAAATCGCCTTGATCGTATATTGGGCAATAATTTTATTAAATAATATAAAATTCACTAAATTTTTCTATGTTCTGAACTCAACTGATTAAGGTCTCTTGATACCTTAAATAATGATTTTCGGCCATTAAATCTTCAAAATTCTATAAATAAAATTCTAGGCTGATTTTTAGCAATCCGTCGAATTTCTGTCAATCAGTGAGTTCTGCTCTGTCTTTTGGGCCTTTGTGAATTTTTCTGATATTTTGGTCAACAATTGACTTTTTGACTTCGACTTTTTCAAATGACTAAAATGCCCGTACACTTTCTCTTAATGATCAAAATGCCCTTACACTATCTAACTTTTTGTAATTCCCATTTTGCCCTTGACTGTGTCGCCCTTGATCTTTTGTGTAATGACCTTTGGGTACTTCCTAGTAGGTCACCCATCATGAGATTGCTCCAGGTCAAGCACACTTAACTGCGGAGTTCTAATAAAATTTCTCCCGCTAAGCCAGGTCTGACTTTGGGTTATTCAGCCCATCAGCATTAACTTTTTCTGTGATTTCTATATGTGGGCTCAAACTTGACGTTTGACTATTGGTTTGACCTTTTTTATCTAATGACCATATTGCCCTTGGTCTTTATACTTAATAACATTTTTGTCCCTGGCTTACATTCTTAGTAATTTCAAAGCCTTAGGACTAAATTGACCAGGGTCTCTTTGGTCCATTGACATCTTCTCTTTCTGTACTTCTATTTCTGTGCCTTATCTTATCTCATAACGATCAGTTTGGCCTCTATTTCAATTTACAGTAAAGGGTGGATATTACACCTCACACTTTTCATCCCATGAAAAAGGTTGGTTCTTTCTAGTGAGCTTAGTCAACGGTAAGGCAATCCAAGAAATCACACTTACTGAGCTTATCGTATAAATGTTTTTCTTTTAAAATTGTTAACACAATTCTCATATGCCTTTTCAATTCCTCTAAATATTGGGAGTACACTAGGATATCATCTATGAAGACTACGACAAACTGATCCAGATATTGCTGAAAGACACAGTTCATATAATCCATAAAAACCACATGGAATTCTTCAAACCAAATAGCATCACTAAGAACTCATAGTGTCCGTATCTCATCCAGAAAGCCATCTTAGAAATGTTGTCAACTCTAACTCATAGTTGGTGATAGCCTGATCTGAGATCAATCATTGAAAATACTTTGGGATCACTCAACTAATCAAATAAGTCAACAATACGGGAAAGCGGGTACTTGTTCTTTACTATCACTTTATTTAGTTCAGGTAGTCTATACATAATCAAGACTCCTGGTACTAGATCATTGGTGAATTCCACTTCTCTCTGGAGGCAGTCCACTGATCTCCTCTGGAAATGCTTCCAGGAACTCTCTAATTACTGAAATATCACTAGGGGATTCTTTAGCTTCAACCTCAACTGAGAAGAAGGCTATGTGTCCCTGCCATCCTAACTATTACTTTTGCAACTAATCAAGCTCAAAGGCCTCTCTGGCCCTTTCTATTCGGTTAAATAAAATCTTCATCATAGAGGAAAAGTATAATTCTGTAATTCATGGTTGATTGAGCTTTATTTGTATTAGTTTTCTACTCGAATTTTCAGAGTCTTAGAGTCAATTTTACCCATACATGACATTTTTCGTGATTAAGTTTAGATTAGGAGTTATTGATTTGGATTAGTGTGATTTTGGGTACCTATGCCATGAATAATGATTTATTGTGCCTAAATTGCATCATGAGCAAATGATACTGCCCATATTTGCTATTCCATTTCAGGAACTCCTTACAAAAGGGCAAGGGAAGCAGTCCTAGAGAAGTTCGCCGTGACGCAATTCAATATTCGTGTGGCTAAAGTTCAAGTAGCCATGAAAGAACTCTTGGGTGAGGTTCGCCACGGCGAATATCGCGCAGTACCTAAATTTTTACCTCAAAAGGAAAATAACCCGACCCGGCTTGATGGATCCGACTAGGACGGTTTATTATGCTGAATTAGGGTATTTTTAAGAGAAGAGGAGGAAGAAGGAGGTAGAGAGCATTGAGAGAGAAAAGGAAGAGAGAAACTATTCTCTTTTTACCCTATCCACACACTAACACCATTCACACTACTTCTTCATCATCCATCCATCTATCATGCTCCCATCATCCATTCAAAGCTCATTCCCATCACCCATGAGGAGTTGAACATCTCTACCCTCTTGAAGATGAAGTGAGCTGGAGTTCGAAGTACCGAAAGGGGAGTATTTACTTTCAATCTATATTTACACTATAGATTACTAGGATTCCGAGTTGGACTTTGTAATTTGTGTGTAAATGCTTTGTCTCGGTTGAGCCAAACTTGGATTATTGTGTATTGAGTTGTTTTGTGATTGAAAAAGCATAATGGAGTTCATTTTGTTTATTCAATAAAATCTTGTTGTTCTCTTCTATAATCCTAGTTGTGCTTGGTTTTAGAGTCAACAATGTATGGAGTTGATTTTATCACTCTGCGATTTCCGCACACATACTAAGTGGTCTTGAGGGATTTCATGGGATAGAGTTCATTTCATGTTGTTTCGGACTCACCAAGTCGTGTGGGGATTTAGAAGGAGATCATCTTATGACGCTCTGGACCAATGTGAATTTTTGGGGTTTTTGATTTTAAAGACTTAGTGCGAAAGCCGATACTTCCCTCATCCTTTGCGAACTATAATGGAACACTTTGTTTTCAAGAGGTGCTCATCATCACATACACACTTCTCTTTCTCAAAGCTGCCTTTATTTCATCCTCAACCAAGAAAATACCAAAAACAAGTTTATTTTGTAGTTAGTTTAGGAGCATAGGATAATTTGAATTAAACCCTGGTTGCATTTGCATCACAAGCACAGACCCAAACTAAGAATTATTGGTACGCCTTCTCGCTTCCAGAGAGAACAACCCTGGTGTTGTACTATACAACCCTTGGAAATCAAAATTAATATTCTTGATCCATTTTCAAGGCTAGTTAACGACCTAAGTTTACAATTTGTGGCTTAGTATGGACCAAGAATTTGGTGCCGTTGCCTGGGATGCTAAGTGCCAATAGTTGTTGGATTGTGTTTTTGTTTGTTAGTTTTGCATCTTTGTTTGTAGTATAAGATTGACTTGTTCTTAACATAGCATTACATTTTAGGGAACATAAGCATATACACAAGTTTTCATATGCATTCTGCATCATTTCCGCACTTTCACCGCCACGTAAATACACTTTCATTGCCACCAATGCGGTTTTTTGTGAGAAATAGTTGTCTGTACACTTTCGCCGGGACCAAATTTTATGTTCACCGCGATGAAATTTAATGTTGGTCGTGGCCAACTTTTGCTGACCAAACTATTTCTTTACATTCCATTTTTTCCTTTTCTTGTGCATGCATACATATCGTACTTTCATCTTTCATGTCCTAGCTTCTTTATTTTGTTTAAATTGAATTCTTTTAATTTAATCTACCCCCAAATTCTCATTCTTTTGTAGATGATATGGAAGATCATTTCTCTCAAAACCTTGCATCCATACAGCATCGATTTGAGGATCTCCAAACATGGATGCACGATCAAAAGAGGTGTTCACTTGGCCATGAAGGTGATAATCCATTCCAAACCTTCCAACCATCATTTCCACCTCATAGACCATATTATGAACCTCCTTCTCCATCATACAATCCACATTTTGAACCCATGGAACCATTACATCAACAACCATATAACCCATTCTCTCCACCATATGAACAATATCAACAACACATGTCACCATCCTACCTACCTAGTGAGATGAAATTAGCGGACTGCCTCCAAAAAGAGAAGTGGAATTCGCGTTTGATCTAATACCAAGGACGAACCCAATTTCCAAGACTCCGTATAGAATGGCTCCAAGTGAGATGAAAGAGTTAAAGAAGCAGATAGAGGAGCTATTAGAGAAGGGGTTCATTAGACCCAGTGTTTCACCATGGGGAGCCCCAGTTCTCTTTGTTAAAAAGAAAGAAGGAAGTCTTAGATTATGCAATGACTACCAAGAGCTGAATAAGGTAACAGTAAAGAACAAGTATCTGTTTCCCGTATTGATGATTTGTTAGATCAGTTGAGTGGTGCCAAGATATTTTCCAAGATAGATCTCAGATTAGGCTACCACCAGCTCTGAGTTAGAGCTGATGATATTTCCAAGATGGCTTTTCGCACTAGATAAGGACACTATGAGTTTCTGGTGATGTCGTTTGGATTGACGAATGCCCCTACAGTTTTTATGGATTATATGAATCGTGTTTTTTGGTAATACCTGGATCAGTTTGTCGTAGTTTTATTAAATGATATCCTGGTGTACTCCAAATCTTTAGAGGAGCATGAAAGGCATCTGAGAATCATATTAACCATTTCAAAAGAAAAACAATTGTATGTTAAGCTCAGTAAGTGCAATTTTTGGTTACCAGAAGTAAAATTCCTAGGGCACGTGATCTCTCAGGAAGGATTCGCAGTAGACTTGGCCAAAGTAGAGGCAGTACTGAGATGGAATCGGCCTAGGATAGTAACCGAAGTTAGAAGCTTTCTGGGCCTAGCGGGATATTATAGACATTTTATTTAAAACTTTTCTCAGATTGCCTTATCGCTGACTAAGCTCACCAGAAAGAACCAACCATTTTCGTGGGATGAGAATTGTGAGGCTAGTTTTCAAGAGTTAAAGAGAAAGCTAAACTTGACCCCTGTACTAGTAATCCCATATCTAAAAGAGACCTATGTGGTCTACAGTGATGATAGTAAGCATGGATTGGGATGCATATTAATGCAGCAAGGAAGGGTAGTAGCTTACGCCTCATATCAGTTAAAACCTCATGAAGAAAACTATCCCACACATGATTTGGAGCTAGCAGTGATAGTTTACGCTCTAAAGATATGGATGCATTATTTATATGGAGCAACCATCGAATTATATTGTGATCATAATAGTCTCAAGTATTTACAAGATCATAAAGAGCTGAACTTGAGACAGAGACGATGGATGGAGTTGCTCAAAGACTATGACCACCAAATAAAGTATCATCCAAGAAAAGCTAATGTAGTTGCCGATGAACTGAGCAGAAAAGACAGCGCAGGTGGCTAAGATGATGATGAATAAGTAGAGATTGATAGAGCACCTTTGAGATTGGGGTGTTTTGAATCAGTTGCAAGTAGAGCCTAAGAGATATGGTACTACTCAAATTCATAATGATATAGAAGATGAGATCAGGAAAGCTCAGCAAGAAGATCAATTTACTCAGAATATAGAGACTCATATGAGTCAAGAAGGAGTAAGAGAATCCAGTAAGAGCCCTGAGGGAATAATCAAGTTCAGAAACAGACATTATATCCCTCCAAAGCCTACTTTGAGACAGAAGATATTAAGCTTGGAATGACGAAAATGTATCATGAGCTAAAGTGACTATTTTGGTGGCCTAGAATTAAGCTTGAAATTACAGAGTATGTGACTAGATGTCTCACTTGTCAAAAAGTGAAAATAGAACACCAGAAGCCACTAGGATTGTTGCAAAGTTCAGAAATTCTAGAGTGGAAATGGGATAGTATTATGATGGATTTCATCGTTGGATTACTTGAATCAGCAAAGCACAATGCTATATGGGTGATTGTTGACAGATTGACTAAGTCAACAATTTTCTGTCAATACATACTAATTGACCGTTGATAAAGTTAGCAGAGACATATATAAAGGAGATAGTAAGGTTGCACGGGGTGCCAAAGAATAGTATTTCAGACCGAGATCCTCGTTTTACTTTGAGATTTTGGAAAGCATTACAAGAGGCACTCAGAACGAAGTTAAGTTTTGGCACAGCTTATCATCCGTAGACGGATGGACAGTCAGAAAGAACCATACAGATGCTCGAAGATATGTTGAGAGCGTGTGTGCTAGAACTAAAAGGGAATTGGAGTATATATTTGCAGTTGGTTGAATTTGCTTATAATAACAGTTATCACTCTAGTATAGAGATGGCGCATTATGAAGCATTATATGGAAGGAAGTGTAGATCTCCTTTGTGTTGGACAGAATTGAAGGAAAGAGACATGTACAGTCCAGAATTAGTAGATCATACGGCTGCTAAGATAGAGATGATAAAGAAGAAGTTACTAGCAGCTCAAAGTCAATAGAAAAGTTATGCAGATCAAAGAAGAAGACCCTTGAAATTTGATGACGGGGATTATATATTTCTCCGAGTATCTCCAACGACAGGTGTAGGTCGATCTTTGAAGACAAAAAAGCTTAGTCCAAAGTATATTGGACTATTCCAAATTCTAGACATAGCCGGACCAGTAGCATATCGGTTAGCATTACCCCCAAACCTGAGTCTGATTCATAATGTCTTCCATGTCTCTCAGTTAAAGAAGTATAATCCAGACTCGTCACATGTTATAGAATATGAAAATATTGCATTGTAAGATCATTTGTCATATGAAGTAGGACCATCTTGTATTATTGATCGGAAGGTGAAGTAGCTTCGGAACAAAAGTATTCTTATGGTCAAAGTCATATGGCAAGGGTTAGCAGTTGAAGAGGCTACCTGGGAAACGGAAGAAGACATGAGGAACAAATATCCACATCTACTTTCATAAGGTACGTAAATTTTGAGGACGAAATTTATTTTTAAGGGGGCAGAAATGTAATATCCATAATTTATATGCTAGCTGAAATAAATGCTAATCCGATAACTAGAAAATGAATAGAGAAACCAAAGGTAGGTAGCTCATAAAGAAAGGAAAGTTATAGCCGGAAGTTGTAAAGTTAGATCTGACTTAGTGTATGGAGTTCCGTAGAAATTTCAAAGTTAAGTGTACTTGCCCTAGAGTAATTTGAGGATGGGTGATCTTTATGAAAGAACCCATATGTCATTTAATAAAAGACCAAGGGTATAAAGGTATTTTAGTATTAAAAGTAAGGATAAAATGGTAATTTTGCAAAAAGTAGAGAAAGTAAGGGCAAAATGGTAAATATGAAAAAGTATAAGGGCATTTTGGTCATTTTGACAAAAGTCAAAGTCAAAGTCAACCGATGACAAAAAATTTATAGATACCCAATATACAGAGCTCAACTCACGGAGTACAACCATAAATCACGGATTTTCCAGAATTGGACTGGATTTCCATCTATAGAATTTTGAAAGGTAAAATTTAGACAAAAATATGGAAAAATCCAGTGGATTTTATAGTATTTAATAAAATTATTATCCAGTGTACGATTAAGGCGATTTTCCCGAAAATTGGGAAAAGACCAAAAATACCTGAAATATAATTATTTCAAAAATTAATTTTGGACAATCTAAAGGGAATTTTGTAAAAGGAAAAGGGCTAGAGAATCAGTGAAAAATGTAGTATATTTCAAGGCCCTAAAAGAATTTTGCTCTCCAATTGCTCTGTTTCAGGGATTTTGGACAGGATAAATTAATCCTGTAAAATTTGAGGAAGTTAAGGGGTATTTTAGGGATAATAATTTTGTTATATTCAAGATGAAAATATGGAGATTAAATGAGAAAGAAAATATCTCCAGAAAAGTAGAAAAAGATTTACCGGAATAAAGTTAATTTTTCCGGTAAAAAGTGTAATAGGTAAAATAACCGAATGAGATCCAATTTGGTTAAGGTAACTAGATTTTTAACCAGAAATTACAGTCATGATTATCACTTTTTGAGGGCCAATAAGATGTTAGTTAATGGCCCATGTGTGGCTAAGTTTCAACCATTAGATCAAGCTTACATGATAAGATGAGATCTTAGCCATTAATTCCAATTATGCATGAATTATTAACCAGAAAAATCCCCTCCATCTTCAGCCATTTAAACCAACCCAAACCAGCAGAAGAGAGAGAAAAAGTGGCGCCATTTTCCCTTGGAGAAGAAGAGGAAAAAGCTTAGTGGAATCAAAGGTAAGCAAGTAAGCTACCTTAATCTATATACCAATCTCTTCCTTGTAACTTCCTCTTCAACTTCCATAGTTTCAAAATCTGATTTGTGCCCTCTTTCTCAAGTTCCATGGCTTATGGTTCTTGAGAGTAAAGTGAGAAAGAGAGGGATTTAGAGCCATTAACATGGAGTAGATGAGTGTGGAAATGTCGAAACAGATCCCCTGCATCAACATGTAAATGCAAAGGGCCTGCCTCTTCGTGAGGTTCGCGAGGTGGCTGGTGGTTAGGATGTTGCTACAGACTAGGTGGATGAAGGGTTTCATCTTCGGACGACACTCAGAACGGTGGATGTACATCTCATACTTCCGAGGTACATGCCATCCCTTTCCAGGCAAACACAGAATCTCAGCAATCTCGTCCGTAGGGTACTTGCTCATGAACTGAACGAAGTGGTCCCGCTCAGGTATGGGTAGAGCAAGATGGGTACCTACGGTATCACAATTCATCGTGTGCATAGGGGTTTTCCCTCTGCAATCGACAAAAATAGCAGACTCATGACGGAAACTGGCGTAGAAATGGTGAACGAATGCTAAGTTCCCCTGGGAAAGCTGGCGTATAAGGCCGAGAGGGCCGGACTGAGTCATACGCTTAACAAAAGGATGGTCAGTAGGAGTCAAAGGAAATGACCGTTCCTTAACCAAAGGATGGTCGACAGTAAGCTCTAAGATCTCCTCAAAAGTTTGGGATGGTTCAGGTTCAGGGCTAAGGGGGTCTACTATATTCGGTCTCTTAGTTCTAGGCATGGTAGCTAGCTGGACTCACTGAAATGGTACAGAAAACAACAACAACACAGAGTTAACACAGGCTAAAAATAGCTACTGTCGCTGTTGGTCATGGCGAAAAGCACTGTTTGTCGTGGCGAAATGTAAATTTGGTCGCGGCGAATACTCTTTTTTGTCGCGGCGAAAATCGCAGAACAGGCGATGATAGCAGTGATGAACACAAAGCAAAAAATGAAACAAAACACAATGAAGTGGAATGAAAAAGATGGAATGCTTACTATAGATGAAAGGCACGAAGAATAGCGGAGAAATGTGAGATTCGTGGCGGCCAACGGTGAAGACGGGAGGAAAAAGAAACAACAGCAGCGATGGCAGAACGATAACGTGAGATGGAAGGAAATGGAAAAATTTTGCTTAAAAAGAAAATGGCGTAGGCGAAGAGGCACGATTTTCGCCGCGGCGAAAATATGAAAGGTCACAAAATTGGCCGCAGCTAAAACAAAAGTTAGTTGCAGTGAATACTTCCCGAGAGCTCACACGAGTCAATCAATAGAATTGGCCACGGCTAAAATGAACTTTAGTCGCGGAGAAAAATCACAGAGAGGAAAAATCACAGAGATGGAAACACAAAAAAAAGCCAGCATTCAAGCCTAAAACTTCAACAAAACAATATCCACATTCTAACTTTACAAGCAAGACTCTTTTCAACAACAAACCTCTTGGAGACAAGCCAATCATAATTTCAAGGGAGTTTATTGAATTCAAAACAATCCTACACTACATACAAAGACTAAACTACCACTACTGGCTATGTTCCTCCCCCACACTTGAATCATTTGTATTCACAACGTAATCATTCAAAGCTCAAAGCAAATGATTAAGGAAGGGAAAGTAACAACCTAGGAATCATGGCGGTTTGTGAGTTTCATCGACTTTCCCATGCTTTTCTTTTGATTTTCCATTCAACGCATGTACAGGTACAGCCGGTTCAGGCGATGCTCTTCTTGAATACTCTGCAAAATCAATCGAAATAGCTCTTCCGGAGGTGTCATCACTGTTTATCTAGGGAAAGGCATGCATGCACTCATTGGTTGATTTCTTAAAATGTGTGTATGGTAGTGAAAGCATGCTATCCACCGATGCAACATAAGTGCATTTATCAATGGTTTCACAAGAGCACAATGGTGAATCAGGGGGTTTAAGAGGGATTTTCAAATCTTTATCATCAAATAATGCACACGAATAAAGATGTGAACATGACAATTCATTTTCCATTTCATAGTCAATGCATACATCATCGACAATAGCATCAAGAGCACTAACATTCAGCAATGAATAATCCTCATGTGGGTGCTTCATAGCCTCATAAATGTTAAAGTTGATCTTGGTTTCCCCTATTTCCATTGATATGCTTCCTTCTTTTATGCTAATAATAGTATTAGCAGTTCTCAAGAAGGGTCTACCTAAAATCAAGGTGGACTGACTAATAGATTCTCTAGACATGTCTAGCACATAAAAGTCAGCAGTGAAAACTAAGTCTTTAACCTTTACAAGAATATCCTCCACAATCCCATCAGAATACCTAATCGATCTATCCGCTATTTGGAGTACTACACCCCTAAAGATTGATAGACAGACTTTGGCATCACATTTATCGTAGCCCCTAGATCTAACAACGCTCCTTCTATGGTAATTTTTCCTATAGTGTAAGGGATGGTGAAAGATCATGGGTCTTGACATTTCACAGGAAGTTGTGGTTTAAATAAGGCTGAAACATTTGAGCTCACTTGGAATTTCTCATTAGGTCTAAATTTCCTTTTATTTGTGCACAAGTCCTTGAGATATTTAGCATATTTAAGGACCTTTCTTACTAAATCAAGCAATGGTATATTTACCTCTACTTTACTAAATAAATCATAAACCTCCTTTTCGCTATCTTTTTCAACAAGCTTCCTATTCATCAAATATGAATTGGGAAAAGGGAGTTCATGAATGTTTACCTCCTTACCTTTTGATGATGTTGAACCATGCTTATTTCTTTCCTTGCTCTTACCCGCTGTCCCTTGCTCCAGAACTAATCTTTCTTCTTCTTTTTGTTGCGGTGAGGCACTCTCTCTTCTTAGCAACAATTCTTCTTTTGTGCTCTCACTCCTCTTCTCTTTTCCAGCAGCTTGTGGAACTTTCTCAAATTAAATTTCTTCTTCTCTTCTTTCTTCAGAAGTTTCTTCTTCATTATCAAATTTTACTTGCCTCCCACTTCTCAAGTTAATTGCATTTAACCCCTTGGGGTTGATGACGGTGTTTGATGGTATGCAGCCTCCATTCCTTGCTTCTTGTTCACTCATGTTGGTAGAAAGTTGAGTGACGAAGGAATTCAAGTTCTCAGCTTTTGTTTACCACTGCTCCATCCTCTTTTCTAAAGAAGCTATCTTGCGTCATTCTTCGAAGAATCTTTCTGGATAAGTGAGGCAAGCGAATTGAATTAATTTAAGGTGGAAGCCTTCTCTTCCTTGAGTAGCACCAGCATATTTTGTAGCAACTGATTTGTATCTTCCTTTGATGGCACACTTAAAGCTTGTTGTATATTTTGAATGTTGGAGTTAGAAGGTCCAGCTCCTACACTCCGTTGGAATCTTTGGGCATTGGCCTCTGCACCTCTCCAACTGAACTTCGGATTTGATTTCCAACCCTCATTGTATGTGTTGGAGTAGGTATCCCATTTCTGGTTGGGTCTACTTGATACATTGCTGAAACTTCTTCAAATCTGCTTGGGCACACACTTGAAATATGCATGACTAACCCACAAGTTTCACAACTCAGGGCAACTAAATCCATAGATGGCTGTGGCTGATTGACATTTAGGTTCTTCAACTCAGCAGTAATAAGAGATAATTGTGATATGACTTTACTTTCCAAAGAATCTACTTTTGATTCTAGGGTGTCCATTCTCCTATTATGAGCACTTGTATATCCGACTTCATGGGCAGCCTAGTGTCTCTCACACTATACTGTTGATGGTTCAAAGCCATCTTCTTGATAAGCTCCCAAGCTTCTTCAGCAGTTAAATTAATTAATGATCCTCCAGCAGCTGCGTCGAACATCCCTTTTTCTTGGTTCTTCAATCCATCATAGAAATAAATTTGGTGGTAGGGCATCTCGAAAGAAGGTCTTGAAATCTATTGCAATAATCGTATAACGATTCATCATATTCTTGTCTTGCTGAATAAATTTCCTTCCTCATTGATGAAGTTCTTGATGCTGGAAAGTACTTCTCCAAAAAATCTTTCCTCAAATTTACCCAACTTTGATAGGCATTAGCTACATACCTCGGAAGAGTCATGAACCATTCTCTTCCCTTCCCTTCTAACGATAAGTGGAACACCTTCCATATCACTTAGTCAAGTAAGGCTCCAACTAGTTTCATGCTCTGGCAAATCATTAACAATGACTGCAAATGGATATATGGATCCTATCGTGGCAAGCCATGAAATTTAGGAAGAGAATTAATTAATAAGCCTTTAATCTCAAAATTCACATCATAATTTGGGCAAGCAGCAGTAAATGGATCATAATTAACATCAAAGGTTGTAGCTTCTCTTATAGTTCTTCTATTGTTTCCATTATTCTCCCCTATTCTCTCTTCTTCACCATTTCTCCTATTACCATTCCCTTGTTGATTTACATTCCTATTTTGCGGGTTTGGTACATTTTCAGCCATGATTTCTCCTGAAGTTTCTCCTACTTTGTCTACTTGTCCTAAGCTAGATTCTCCTACTTGTCCTAAGCTCATCCATCTTCAAGAGGATGGAGATGCTCAGCTCCTCATAGATGATGGAAACAAGCTCTGAATGAATGAGTGAAGCATGATGAATGGATGGATGGTGAAGGAAATGGTTGAAGGTAGGGTTTGGAGAGTGTGTAGATGAGAGAAAAGATGAGAGTGTGTGTGTTTCTTCCTTCCTTCCTCAACCTCCTCCTCCTTTTGTTCGAAAATGACCTAATTTAGCATTAGAAACCGTCATGGGTCGGATCTGTAAGGCTGGGTCGAGTTAATTTCCATCTGGAGTAAAAATCTGGTGCTGATACGCGATATTAACCGCGGCGAACCTCTCCTAAGAGTTCATTGTCTGCTTGATTGAACTTTGGCCGCGGCGAACTGTGATTACGCCACGGCGAAATTATCTAGAGTTGCTTCCCTTACCTTTTGCATGGAATTCCTGAAATGAAATAACAAACTTTGGCAATATCATTTGCTCATGATGGAATTTAGGCACAATAACATCATTATTCATGGCATATGAACCCAAAATTGCATTAATCCAAATCAACAACTCCTAATCTCAACTTAAGCACAAAAAGGTCATGTATGGGCCAAAATTGACTCTAAGACTCTGGAAATTCAAGAAGAAAACTAATACAATTAAAGCTCAATCAAGCATACTTTGTAGCGGTTTTAGAAACCACTACTAAATTACGCGTGTTTCCAAGGTTGTACAATGCAATTTGTAGGTTTGCTTTGAAATAACCACTACAAAAATGAAGAGTCTCGACATTAGTAGCGGTTTAGATAAACCCCTACTAAAGTGCATGATTTCCCATTAGGTGCGTCAAATTTGCAATGGTTATGCGTAAAACCGGGTCTGGAACAGCTACTAACTCCCTCATCTCAATAAAATTGTTTTTAACTATTTTTTGCATCCATTATTAAATGAAAATATATTTTAAATCATGTTCTGAAAATTATTTTTTGGATAAAAGAACTTTCCCTACTGATCATTGAGATTGCATCCACTAGAATAACATGATTCTTGCAAAACTATCATATTATTATTACTTGCAAGTATTGTGTGAATCAGTTGTGTAGATTAATTATATACGTACTAAGATGATAAAGAATCAAAGAGCTTCTCATGCACCTAAAAGGAGATTTCTGGAATCTGCATCAGCGACAAGATCGTTGGAGATCACATTGCTAGAACTACAAAGTTCAATCAAAGCAAAAAGCAATGGAGAAAAGGAGTATGTTCCACCTCAGGTTTACCTCACAAAAATGACAATTTCAACTCTTGAGGAAGCTGGATGTAACACTCCTTATTTTCCCATATAAGCTTCATATTAGATCACTATTGAAACACTTTAGGGCCTTAGATAACTTAAATCAACCAAAGAAGTGAACTTGAAAATTTCAAAACGGAGTCACTATTCATTTAGTCATTTTCCAGATTTCTGGCCCAATTTTGAAAAATCATAACTAATTCTAGAAAAAAAGAAATGGGGTGGTTCAAATTTCTATTTGAAGCTTATCAAGTGATCTATAGAGGAAAAATTCTCACTGGTTCTCAAAACTTGCCCAATTGATACAATTTATTCCATGAAAATCACTATTCATTTGGTAACTTTCCAGTTTTCCAGATTTATCACTCAAATATGGAAAATCATAACTCTTGATCTACACATCCAAATTTAGTAAACTTTAGCTCATTTTATAGCTTAGGACGTTTAGTATTTAACTAGAAAGTTTCAAGTTATTCGGAGTTCGTTTGCTATTTTTCACCGCTATTCGAAGAACAGGGCAGATTCTTGGGTTTTGGAACCCTTCACTTGAGATTTTAGCTTTTCTTTAAAAATTTTCCAAAGCCTCTTTTTAGTTAAGTTGTATCCTCTTACAATGCATGATAAATTCCTTAACATCCCTTAGCATTTAAGCCCTTACTCATGCATGCATCATTATATATCTACTTACTAACCAAGTAGAGGTTTATAATTACATAACTACAACAATCCTCAACATAACTTCAAACATAATTCATAATTTCAATACGGTTAATACAATTCATAGATCACCTATCCTAGGAATTTCACCTTTTACAACTAGAACTTGCTTAGCATAGCATAAAAAGGTTTTTCTTTCAAAATGGTTAATACAATTCTCAGATGCCTTTTATATTCCTCTAAAGATCTAGAATACACTATAACAACTTCTATAAGACTACGACAAACTGTTCCAGGTATTACTGAAATACACACTTCATGTATCTATGAAAACTGCAGGGGCATTTGTTAAGCCAAACAACATCACAAGAAATTCATCGTGTTCGTGTCTAGTACGGAAGACCGTCCTGAAATTATCCTTAGCTCTAACTCAGAGATGTTAATAGCCTGATATGATATCCATTTTGGAAAATACTTTGGTACCACTCAACTAATCAACAAGTCATCAATACATGGAAGCAGATATTTGTTCTTTACTGTCACTTTATTTAGTTCATGGTAGTCTGTACATAATATAAGACTCGCATCTTTATTTTTTTATCAAAGAGAACTGGGGCTTCCCAGGGTAAGATATTGGGTTTAGTAAACCCCTTCTCTAATAGCTCCTCTATCTACTCTTTTATCTCTTTCATCTCAATTGGAGCCATTCTATGTGGAGTCTTTAAAATCGGGTTCGTTCCTGGTACTAGGTCATTAGCAAACTCCACCTCTCTCTAGAGGCAATCAGCTGATCTCTTTTGGAGATACATCCAGGGACTCTCATACTACCGAAATAACACTAAGGTACTCTTCAACTTCAATCTCAACTGAGGAGGAAGTCCTTATTGTCCCTTTTACGACTGATCAAGCTTAAAGGCCTCTCTGGTCCTTTCTATTCAATTAAATAAAATGTTCATCTTTGAGGAGAAAAGTAATTCTATACTTTCACAGGTGTTCAATTCCAGGTTAAATTTGGCAAAATCAATTTGCGGTGTTTGAGTTTCCCGTAAACTATCTCCTCTGGACAAACTTTGTAGTTTAAACTTTGATCTTTCATCGCCTTTGCATCTTGCTTGAACCTCGAGATGATACTGTCATATTAGATCCTGATCCAGATGAAGTGTATTTGAGGTTCTCTTCCCTTTCTGGATTCTCTTCTTATACTAGGAGTGTTAGAATAGGATTTGACCAAGGGGGTGAATTGGTCAGATTAAAAATTTGAAAACTTAAATCAAAATAAGAGTAAGTCACTGAAAGAGTAAAAGGAAGATGAACACGGAGATTTATCCTGGTTCGGTCCCTCTGACCTACGTCCAGTCCTTAGAGCGCCTCTGAGCTTTATAATCCACTAATCACCAACAAATCAGGCTCACTAGCCTTTACAATGGAGATTCACACTCTCCCTTACAATACGTAATGAAACAGAGTCTCATACTCTCTGTTTTCTGAACAAATCTCAACCCAACAAATTCAATATCCCAACCTTGAATATCTCATAGATTTATGAAAGAATTGAATGATACAAACACTCTTGAAGAGTGAATAAAGAACAATGAAGCTCGGAAGAAATATTCAAAGAAGTGACAGAAGGCTGTTGACACTGTAATGGCATATATTAAATTCAATCGCAGTCGTCCTCTCCTGTCTTTAAAGCTTCCTCTATTTATAGAGGAGTAACCAGCATATATCTATTACTCAAATTTGAATATCCGTTGGAGAGAAGCTTGTGTCCGTTGCTCTCATCGGCTGTGGTTGTTGAACGTCATAAATGCTTCATTAAATGTTGTGGATCAAATGTCGCGCTAGAGTTCATTAATTGCTCATCTTCATTCCTCAGACTGCCTGACCTATTTAATGAAATTTCTGCAATGCATTTATCAGGGTAAGTAACGTTCAAAAAATATAGACATGAAATAGGAAAGTTTCAGAGAACGATAGGCTTAGCCGTCATAGCAGAAATGTGTCAGAGAAAGCAGCACTCAAGTTTCCCTTTGCAATACTCAAGTGTTGGACAATGAAATCAGTGTAGATTTTAGATTTTGAAACTCTGTAGAACAATACTTGAGTGTTTAGAGTCAATGCTTGATAGTTCACAACACTTTTTGAAATTACTTAAGTGTTTGCTGAGAGTATTACAGAAGTTCTTAAATTTCAGTGCAAGTACTCGAGTGTTGAAATTATTGTACTCGAGTGTTAAGACTACTTTAAGTTGCTACTCGAGTGTTCAGAGGAAATTTGAAAGTGAAAACATTTGAAATCTCATAATACTCGAGTGTTGGAACCATAATACTTTAGTGTTTTAATCTAAGTGTTATGTTTTGAGATAAAGGAATTTGATACTCTAGTATTCAGAACTTAATACTCGAGTGTTCACAACACTTCCATTAAATACTCAAGTGTTCAGCTTCAAGTTTTTGCCTTTGAGAAGTAGAAAGTTCAATACTCGAGTGTTGTAGAATGAATACTCGAGTGTTGTAGAATGAATACTCGAGTGTTCATAATACTTTCAACCAAAACTCAAGTGTTTTGTTCAGAGTGTTGTGTTTGTTTTGAAAAGAATGCTCAATAATCGAGTATTGTAAAAATCAATACTCAAGTGTTGACAACACTTTTACCAAATACTCAAGTGTTGTGCTTGAAGTGTTGACTTACATTTGAAAACTTTGCTCGATACTCGAGTGTTGAAAACTAGCACTCGAGTGTTGGCAACGCTTCCTTCAAACACAAGTGTTATGCTTCAAGTTCAAGTATTTTGACTCAATACTCGAGTGTTTCCAATACTTTTATTTGTAACTCAAGTATTCTGCTTCAAGTGTTGAATATTCTTTTGAAAACAAAGCCCGATACTTGAGTATTACACACAATACTCGAGTGTTGTGAATACTTCAACACAATACTTGAGTATCATACGAAAGTATTCTGATTTTAACACCATTACTCAAGTGTTTCAAAAACATCACTCGAGTGTTTGCAACACTACATCTTAATACTTGAGTTTTCACTTAAAGTGTTGAATCTCAGAAACGTTTTAACTCACAATGCTCGAGTATTAAAGTTCAAAACTCGAGTATTATCAACACTCTCAATAAAAACTCAAGTGTTGTATGAAAGTATTGATTTTTAACTTATGAAAAACTTGATACTCGAGTATTAACGCACAGAACTTGAGTATTCTCAATACTGTCATACAAACTTGATGACTTGATCACAGACTCGAGTGTTTCACTAAGAATACTTAATCATCAACAATTTAAGCTTTATAATTCCTAAAATCATTTTGTTATCATCAAAATAAGGCATCAACATTCTCCCCCTTTTTGATGATGACAAAACCCCTTTAAAAATTAGGATGAGGAATTATGAGCTTAAATTTTCAAAGATGCATTTTATGAAATCAAAGAGACACAAAGGCTAAAATCATACTATCATTCATGAATCATATCATAAGTCACAAGTCAAGATCATAAGAGTCAATACATAAAACTCAACATAAGAGCAGAACACGTAAATCATAAAAACACATCTGATTTTCTTTCTCCCCCTTTTTGTCATTAATCAAATAAGGGGTGAAGAAGGAGAGAAGGGAGTAGGATCAGATGAAGGTTCTAGAATAGGAGTGGGCTGAGGGTCATCAACAGGATCTAAAGGAGGTATGTATGACATAAGAGGTGCAGGAATAGGCTGAGGTTCTGGATGCAAGATGCAGGATGAAAAGTCAATCATGGCCAGAACAGCATCAGCATATTCAGGATCAGAGGGAGGAGAAGGAACTGGAGGAGGAGCAGAGGTAGAAGCCTAAGAGTCTCAGATAAACTGCTCAATAGATGATACCCTGCTGTCCAACCCAGATACTCTGCCATCCAAGCCAGCCACATACCCCTGTAAAACATCAAACTTCTCCAAGAGAATATCCTTAAACTTCATTAGATCCATAGACAAAGATGTAACTGCTACATCCAAGGTCTTCCCTGTGAAGTGATCATTTGCAGCTCTAAGTAATGAGTCCATGTACTGATGAGTCTGACCCTGAAAATGAGATAGGAGTTGCTGCTTCATCCATAAAACTTGAGCACAACACCTTGCAGCAGCAATATATTCAGCTTCTATGGATGATAATGATATTGTTGATTGCTTTTTGCTGAACCAGGATACTAGAGCTCCACCAAGAAATTAACATTGGCCACTCGTGCTTTTTCTGTTAGTCTTATACCCAGTATGGTCAGAGTCTGAATAGGCAATTTATTCTTCACTGCTTCCTTTTGGATACCATAATCCAAGATCAGTGGTACCAGCTAGATATCTAAGAATTCTCTTGACATTTTCAGCATGGGATTCCTTTGGAGCAGCTTGATAATGAGCACACATTCCAACATTAAATTGAATGTCAGGTCTACTTACTGTGAGATAAAGCAAAGACCCAATCATTTCTCTATATCTCTTGATATCATAGTCCTTTCCATTTGCATCTGCATCAAGGAGTGCATTTGAGCTCATGAGAGTATCAACACTTTTGCATTGATCCATTCCAAACTTCTTCAGTAGCTTTTTGAGGTACTTAGCCTGATTGATGAAGATGCCATCTTTCTTTTGCTTAATTTGAAGTCCAAGAAAGAAGTTTAATTCTCCCATCATGGACATTTCAAATTCTCCCTGCATCATCTTGGCAAACTCTTGACAAAAATCATCGTTAGTTGCACCAAAAATAATATCATCAACATAAATCTATAGAATTAATAAATTTGACTTTGAATGCCTAATGAATAGAGTTGTATCCACTTTTCCTCTAACAAAATCTTTTTTGATTAAGAAATTACTTAACCTTTCATACCAAGCTCTAGGAGCTTGTTTCAAACCATAGAGAGCTTTCTTTAATTTGTAAACATGATTTGGTTTAGAAATATTTTCAAAACTAGGGGGTTGCTCAACATAAACTTCTTCCATAATGAACCCATTCAATAAAGCACTCTTTACATCCATTTGAAAAAGTTTGAAATCCATAATGCAAGTAAAAGCAAGTAAAATACGTATGGCTTCTAATCTGGCCACAGGAGCATAAGTTTCTTCATAATCAATGCCTTCTTCTTGGTTATATCCTTTTGCAACCAATATGGCTTTGTTTCTAACAATGATTCATGATTCATCAAGTTTATTTCTAAACACCCATTTTGAACCAATAATTGGATGATCATTGGGTCTGGGTACTAAATCCCAAACTTGATTCCTTTCAAATTGATTTAATTCTTCTTCCATTGAAATTATCCAATCATTGTCAGACAAAGTTTCCTCAACATTCATAGGCTCTATTTTTGAAATAAAAGCTCAAAATTGAGCCTCATGAATAAATCTTTTCCTGGTTTGTACACCTTCACTCACCTCTCCAATCACTTGATTGACGGGGTGATTGCGGATGTATCTCCAAGCTTTTGGTTGAGGAGATTTAGGAAATTCATCTGATTGGTCATTTTCAAAATCCTGAGAAGGTTGATTATTACGAGAATTTTCTTTGCTTTGATTTTCAAAACCTTTTGAAATTATAATTTCTTCATCAGCATCAGATTTTGGTTGAGGATTAGTTTCAACAAAAATTACATGCACTGATTCCTCTACCACACAAGTACGTTTATTGAAAACTCTATATGCTTTACTCCTATTTGAATAACGAAGGAATAAACCTTCATCAGACTTAGGATCAAATTTACCAAGGTTATCCTTACCATTATTGTGAATGAAGCACTTGTTGCCAAAGACATGTAGATGAGACAAATTTGGTTTTCTTCCCTTGAATAGCTCATATAGTGTCTTATCGAGAGAAGGTCTTATGTATGCTCTATTTGAGATGTAATAGGATGTACTTAGAGCATCTTCCCAGAAGACTTGTGACACCTGCTTTTCTGTCATCATTGCCTGTGCCATGTCTGCTAATACTCTGTTCTTTCTCTCCATCACTCCATTTTGCTGAGGAGTCCTTGGTGTTGAGAAGTTGTGATTTACTCCTTCATTTTCACAGAAGGTAGCAAAGTCTCCATTCTCAAATTCTCCTCCATGATCTGTTCTAATAGAAACAATAGCCATACCTTTCTCATTTTGGACATTTTTAGCAAATACCATTCAAAAGTTTCATTTTTTGGAGGCCAAAAATATAGTCTAAGTAAATCTGGAATAATCATCAACAATTACCAGAGTATACAAATTTCCCCCTAAACTTTTCACTCTAGCTAGACCCATTAAATCCATATAAAGTAGTTCAAGAGGCCTTTTTGATGAAAGCTCTGTTTTTTATTTAAAAGATGATTTGGTTTGTTTTCCTAACTGACAGACATCGCATACCAAATCATTCTTGAATTTTAGTTTTGGAAGCCCTTGAACTAAATCATTTTTGATTAATTTGTCAAGTTGATGCATGTTCACATGAGCTAATCGTTTATGCCATAGGTGAGTTTTATCAGCTTGACTAATTAAGCAAGAGTTTGTAAAATTCTTTTCTAACTCAATAGTATAACAGTTACCGTTTCTAGGGGCTCTGAGTTGGATGTTCAGCTTTTCTTTATCAATGGAAAGATCTCTCTTATTGATGATGAAACATTCCTCAGAGTCAAATATCACCCAATGTCCTTTGTCTGTGCTCTGGCTCACACTGAGGAGATTGTGGCATAATCCTTCCACATGATACACATCCTTTACAGAAGTTCCATTTGTGTTGGCAATTTCTCTAACTCCTGTAATTTTTCCTGATTGATTTCCTCCGAAGCTTACTTTTCATCCATCTTTTACTTTTAGGCTGACAAACCTGCTTTTATCACCTGTCATGTGTCTTGAACATCCACTGTTGATGTACCACTTATTTTCCCTTTATGCTTTATAACAAACCTGCAAAAGATTCATTTGACAGTTTCAGGTACCCAAGTTATGTTGGGTCCTCTTAGGTTAGTGTTTGGTGCCTTTGGAATATAAGTTCCTTTTGGTACCCATTTATACATGCCTAATACTTTGTTTCTTTTGAAATAGCTTGATGAAGTTTTATGCCCCTTTCTATTACAGTAGTTACAGAAGGCATAAGGTTCAGATGAATGCACAGCTTTTTGGAAGTATTTTAAATAACTCATGTTGCCTTTCCTTTTCTTCCCCTTTTTGAAATCATTTTGAGGATGATATTCAATACCACTTCGATCATTTGTAACTCTTTGATTTTTCAAAATAACATGAAGCATCTCACTATCGTGAGTAAACTTTTTAAGAGTTTTGTATAGACGTTCATTCTCAGTTTTTAATTCATGGCATTTATAGCATTCAAGATTAATAACAGATTTCTCAGCTGGTTTTTCTAATTCTTTTACTTTCTTTCTTAGAAAAGATAATTCCTTAGCAAATTTTAATAAATCTATATGCATACTATCATATTCATCTCGTAATTCATCATAGCTAGATTCAATATATACCTCCTCTGTTTCTGACTCTTCTTCTTGAGCTACTAAACATAGATTGGCTTCTTCTCCATCTGAGCTATCTCCCCAGATTCCTGACACATATGCTTTCTTCATTTTGAAAGATTTAAATTTCTTTTTCTCCTTTTCCTTTCTTTGCTTTGATTGGCAAGCTGTGGGCAATCAGCATGGAAGTGACTAGGTTTGTTGCATTCATAGCAAATGACTTTGCTTGATCCTCCTTTGAATAGCCTTTTTATTCATTAATCCTTGTGATACATTCTTCTGAACTTTCTTACAACCATTGGAAGTTCCTCATCTTCTACATCTCCTCCTTCTTCTTCTTCTTCAGTTTCTGACTCTTTCTCTTTCTCTTTTTAAGTTTTGAGAGCACACCCTTCTTATTCTTTTCTTCTATGTTAGATAGCTCCTTTTTGAACTTTTGCTTACTTTCATAGCAAGACTTCCAAATAAAGCTGGCACTGAGGTCATTGATTCTATGGCTGTGACCTTAACTTCCCATTTGTTGGACAAGACATTTAAGTATTTTCTTACCTGAGTACGTTGATCATATGTTTTGCCCAATGCTGCTAACTTGTTAATGAGATGAGTGTGTCGCATTTGGAATTCAACAATGGTTTCTTCATCTCTCATCCTGAGTAAATTATACGTAGTGGTAAGCATATTGACTCTGCTTTCTTTGACTGCTTCTGTGCCTTCATATGCTATTTCCAGTGCATCCCACATATGTTTTGCTGAAGGTAGAGTGGAAAATTTGAAGAAGTCATCTTCATTCAATGCTGCCTGAAGCATCAGGATTGCTATTCTGTGGAAAATTTGAAGAAGTCATCCCACATATTCCGTTTTTGAAATGTTCAGCTTTGTTTTCTTGGTCTATTTAAGTTATTCAAGGCCTTAAAGTAGTTCAATAGTGATCTAATATGATATTTATAGGGGAAAATAAGGAATGTTACAATAAATTCCTTAACATACCTTGGAATTTAAGCCCTTACTCATGCATGCATCATCATATATCCACTTACTAACCAAGTAGAAGTTTATAATTACATAACTACAACAATCCTCAACATAACTTCAAACATAATTCATAATTTCTACAAGCAAGCTCATAATATCATGCCATCTTCAATCACCATAAACCTTGCTCTTACCCTTGCTTGTGCTTGTACCTAAAATGGCTAGTTGGGGATGGTGAGATTTGAAGGAAATCCCAGTAGCAAACACTAATAATACATCTACGTGCATGATTATTAATGAAATCAAG
>JANTPZ010091178.1:0-28969 GCA_025593235.1 Vachellia pachyceras | reverse complement strand
AAATACTCCAAATTCAGAATATAACAGAGAAAACACTTGGCTCAAGTGCTAAACAAGTGGTGCCATAAAACATAACATTTGTGGAGAAAATTGCAACCAATGGCTTTAGAATTAGCTATTTCTGTATAGAAATTCATGATTTTAGAGTAATCAACTAGTCGTGCACAAAAAAGTTCATGCCCATCAGTACAAAGATTCGAGAAGGTCAAGCCATTTTTCAGGTACAATTCACGAGGCTACACTCGGTATATACAGTGAACTTACTCATGCAAGATGGAATATCAAATGATCACTGATAAAAACTTTTCACTATAAATTTAAAACCAGTTCTACCATCACTTCTCAGTTATTTGGGAAGGTGGAGTAGGTTGGGTTAGGATGGATTCCGAAATTTTTCTATGGATCCCGATTTCAAAACCAAATGCACTAGATTTTACGAAAATCGAATTGCAAATACAAAATTTGATGGTATAAAGTAGAAAGGGAAATTACAGGGGAGTTACTCTGGCCTGATCGAATTTGCAGTGAAGCTTGGGCAGTACCTGTCTGGTTCTGGTAGTACTGAACGTCCGGCGGGAGTGTACAAGGAAGAAGCTGCGAATTGAAGCGATTTTCAACTGCTGAAACGAGATCGAGCATGAGGTTCTTGTGGGAAGTAGAAACGAAGGGGAAGTCCAGGAACTTCCTTCGCCTGTCATCGTGAGTCGCCATGGCAGTGGCAGAGCACGAGAGAGAGGAAGAAATGGAAATGGAAGTCCTTGAAGATGGAGAAGGAGAAGAAGAAAGAAGAACCCTAACAGACGAGAAGGAGGAGGAGGAAGAAGAAGATAAGACGGAGAACGATGAATGTGAAAAATGGCAGCACCACATGGCTCTGCACTAACGTACGTCGCCCACACGTAAAGCAAATGGCCTGACTTGGATTTTGTTTTAGCCGCGTTGTAAGTCTACGATGTGTCGTCCGGTAATGAGCTTGACGCCAAATCTGAACCGTTAGATTAAAACAGATGTTTTAGATTTCATATTATTTTATTTATGGGTTAATACAATTTTTAATGAAATTTGTGAACTAAAACCAATAGTTTTAAATTTAAAAAACCAAAATCAAATTGTAGACAACTTGAGAATGAAGATTGTATTAACCCATTTTATTTTTATATTTACTAATTTTTTTATTTTGATAAATCCAGAATCTAAATAGATAGAACTTATCATCATCATCTGAAAAAAATTTCATTTCGTATAAAAATAATATCTTAAGATTTTTAAATGTGGACAGAATAAATCATATTTCATATTTGCACAATATAGGGTGAACACTATGGACACCACCGTGGTAGCTATGGTGCTTAGAAACTAATAAGGGAAATTTTTTGGGAGGTCCCAAATAAAGAACTTATTTAATGAATAGTTCCAATTTTAAAAATATTTATTAAAAGGTCACATTGACAACATAAAATGTTGTCAATACAGCGCGTGATGTTGTCAATGTATAGGACCTCATGTTGTCAATGTCACCTTTTAATAAATATTTTACTTGGACAATATAGCGCGTGATGTTGTCAATCTAAAATAGCTTTTGGGAAAAATATTTTACTTGGACAAAACCTCGATTTTGAGGTAAAATCTAGATTTTATATTGAGTTTCCAAACAAGCCCTATATGAACACCATGTCATGGTTTTGAAGAGACCCTTCCATCATGATTTTGAAAATATAAGAAGGCTGACATGTGAAAAGGACTCCGCAAAGGTTATATGAACATGATAAGTAGCTATTCTAATTGTTTGATATAATTGTGTGTGTTTGAAAACTCCGTTAGTAGAATGGATTTTACAGATTCCGAGGCATTTTGTGGATTTCGAGATGGTTTTACAGATTTCAAGATGGTTTTTATGGATTTCGAGATGGTTTTTTACAGATTTCAAGATGGTTTTATCTCGGCTTACGTGCACCGTTTTGCCAATAATCTTGCCAAACAAGCACATTATTAGAGGCGGGAAAGCGCACTAAGCTTGACGGACCGATTTAATCGAGGGTCGGGCTTAGTATTCAGAAGTATGAAAAAGGAGTGGGACCTAAACAGGTTGGGCCTTTAAGGCTTGCCTTTAAATTTCTTTCTTTTGCTTTCCAACCGTTAAAAATGTTAACATTAATTATAACAGTTTTAATGGATAACTTAATCATTTTTAACGGTCAAAGTTAATAATGTGTGTGTTTGGGAACTCCGTTGTGAGAAAGAAGTTCCGTTGGGAAAACGGAGTTTACGGATTTCTAGATAGTTTTACGGATTTCAAGATGGTTTTTATGGATTTCGAGATGGTATTTACAGATTTTGAAATGGTTTTTCTCGGCTTGCGTGCACCATTTGGGAACAGAGTTCCCAATCAAGCACAATATTTTTAACGGTGAAAGGGTAAAAATACTTCATTTTAAATCTTCTTATTCTAAAACAACAATTCTACAATTTCATGTGTATGCACTACCAAAAAATGTCATTTTATTTTCTGTCAATAAAACGAGGGTCACTAACAATTTCCGTCGCTAAATGGCATTTTTCTGATAGTAATGGTATGGTGCAATTCGCTAAAACTTTTGGATTATTTTATGCCCCGTAACCCTTTTATTTATTAGGGTGCTTATTGTAATTTACTCAAAAAGTATATTGATGTCTTTTAGACTGCATGGATTGGCTAAGGCAAGCTGCCAAACCCAGTTAAATCCAATCTCAAACTAGTGTTAGACTGGATCAGACATGAAGTTGTTTTGTACAGTTTGAAGTCTGTACTGGACTAAATCTTAGATTTGACATCAATCCTTGTTTAATTGATGGACAAACTTACCCCATGTATTCCCACTGGTACTATACTAATGAATATGTTTGTCAAGAAATATATAGGCTTGTTTGGATAGCCCGTTTGGACATTCAAAAGTCATTTCTGCGCTTACCGAGATAAAATTCCTCTCACATATTTACCTCTGAATCTATATCCGTTCTCCCAATGAACTTACCAAACAACCAAACAAGCCCATAATTACCATATTGGCATTAAATCAAGTAGGGTAGGAAGGTTACATGGGATTGGGATATGAATCCATTATCAACCATCGTCCTTCGAAATTTCCTCCAATCCCCTCAAGTTTCAAGCTTCGCTTCAAATATTTTACATCAACAACTGGCCAATTAATTAAATAATATTGAGCACAAAATTGAACACAGAGAAATTAATACATAAAAATTATGGTGTTTGTTCCAGAATAGAAGAGATGCCGTAATTATTAAAAAAACAATACATAGTAATTACGACATCTATAGAAGAGACATCATAATTATTAAAAAAAAATTAAAAGGTAAATTGCCTAAGAATTGTGGTGTTTATTCTAATATGGAGTAGACATTGTAATTATTTAAAAAATACATATATAATTATATTTATCATTTAATTATTAATTATATCTGTATGTATTAATACTAATTTAGAAATTATTATATATATTATAATTCCATTATACTTCCAATTTTTTTCTTATAAAAAATGCAATTTTCTCAAAGACAGATATATATAAATATATATATATATATATATATATATAAGCTCAAATTTCTGAATCAAGAGGATAAACATGAACTAACCCAGGAAAGTAAATCATAAATGTGACGTTTCTATAGTTGTATGCTTGTAATATATAGAAACACCAACTTACGATTTTGGTGATTTTTTTTTGATACACTTACGATTTTGGTGATGATAAGGAACCTTACCATTCTTAGGAATTTGAATTCGTTGGACATATTTCAAATTCAACATGTTGCTTTGTATAAATCTTTCTAATTGAATTTTTATTTTTTATTTCAAATTCCCAAATAGAAATAATACAGCTGTTCTGTAGACACTGTGTATGCATGTATGAACCTACCTCACCCAAAGTACTCTTACGCAAGTTAAGGTAAATATATGAAGGAGATTATCTTATTTTATAGAAAAACGCTGTTGAACGTGCATTTAACTTTTTTAATCTCTTTGTCAAACAAGCCCAATAATAAGTAGGGATAAATTATACTCACATTAGTAAATATTAATTTAATTTTTTGTTTTAGTCCCTTAAGTTTAAATATAATGGTTTTAATCTTTCAAGTTTCATTTTAGTTAAAAAATGTATCTCTATAATTTTTAAAAAAAAATTGGACCATTTTGTTTCTTGAATGACGAAACCGTTAGTGATGAAGGCAAACTTAAGAGATTAGATATTGTATTAACCTTATTAGTAATCAGCAGCAATAATTAAAATTATTTTTTATAACTTTTGGTTATGCAATTGATACTCATTATTCACTTTTATTGAAATGTTAATTGCCTTTTTTAAGAAATACACCTCTCATTAAATTTGGGATTAAATCAAAAATAAACGTGAGTGTGGAATTTGAAATTTATAAGATGAAACGTCAACCATTAATTAAGAGTAAGTATTAAAAAGAAATATACTCTCTTTAATCCATAATATATAAATCACCTTTACTAATTTATTAAAAGGGCAGTAACTCATTAAATTTGTTTTAAATTAATATATATCTTTTAATTTTACCCATGTTAAAATGTGGTTTTAGAGGAGAGAGAAACATACGAGTTGTGTGGACAAAAACTTCTTCAACATATGTTGGACCTGTTTAGGAACGTAGTGGAAAACGCTTTTATGTAAGAGGTGTAAATATGTTAAATAGATTATTTCGTTTTACAAAAAAATACTGTTGAACAGGCTTTTAGACTTCTCAAAAGTGTTGCCAAATGTGAGCACAAAGTGATTAATTTGGTTTGAAGTTAAATAGGTTAATTAATAGTAGTTGAATAATATCTGTTACACTGAATAATGCCACAAGTCCGAAACTCACGGAGAGATTCAGATGTAGAAATGAGAAATAATATCAATGATATATTGATGTTTTTTACTACATTATACTTTTCCCTCAAATTGTAAACTGATTTTCGATCAATTCATAGTTACGTTAAAAACATTATTATTTTTATTTTGCACTTTACCTTTTCAAAAAATAAAAAAATTAACTAATAATAATATTCAAAGCGTACTCTATTTCACAAGAGTCAGTCAACTACAGCTGTTCTAACTTCTATATATGCGGTATTTCCTCTATATTATTGCACCTTATCCTCAAGCCTGGCAAAAAGGGGAAAAAACCCAAAAAAGAATTAACTAATTAAAGATTATTTGTAGATTAAATCTACAACAAGAAAAAGCTGGATTATTTATCATAAAGATTGATACCAAAAATCAGGGAAGATTCAGAATCATTAAGTTGAACGAGTCGCGATTACTTAACGATGCAACAAGTTTTTACTATAATAAGAATCATAAACTAATGAACCCATTATTAAAAAAAAAAAAGATCTTTTACAGTACGGCGGTTTATATATGTATATATATAGGCACACAGATACACTAGATGATATCATATTTGTTCAGAACGAAACAAAATTAGAAGAGAGCTTAGAGAGCGCCATTGCCAATGGCAGCAGGAGGAGTCTCCGTCAATGGAACCGATCAACCAAACTCAGACAAACCAACCAAGCTTGACATCCTAGGTAACCCAAATTCTCTCTCCCTCTCTCCCTCCCTCCCTCTCTCTCTCTCTCTCTCGATTCTTCCCAGTTTCATCATTATATGTGAAAAATCCCTTCACTTCCATAATCTTTCTCCTTCTTTCTTCTAATCCTTTTCACCAGCTTCATCGTTTAATTCCATTATCTCATGGACATGAACAGTTTCGTCTATTTTTTTTTGCCCACCCGACACGCAAGCGAGCACATTGCGAAAAGATAATGAACGAGCTAGCCATCATGATAATCCTCCTCTCTCTCTCTCTCTGTGCTATCTTTCTGCTATATACCAGATTTGAGATTATCACCATCTTGATTAATCATGAAACCCAACCCCATGGGAGAAAACTCCTTTTTTTTCCTTCTAAGTTTGGGTCACACTGAAACCTTAAACCTCGTTGTTTGTTATATTGATAATGAAGATGGCGGCGGCGGCGGAGGAGGAGGAGAAGAAGAGATAAACGACAATCCGATCGAGCAAGTGAGGCTGACGGTACCGATAACCGACGATCCAAGCCAACCTGCGCTGACGTTTCGAACATGGGTGCTAGGCTTATTGTCGTGCGTAATCTTAGCGTTCGTGAACCAGTTCTTCAGTTACAGGACGAACCAGCTGTCGATCTCGTCGGTGTCGGCTCAGATTGTGAGCCTCCCTCTGGGGAAGCTCATGGCGGCGACGCTGCCAAGGAAGAAGATAAGGGTGCCACTCACGAGCTGGTCATTTTCTCTGAATCCAGGACCTTTTACTCTGAAGGAGCACGTGCTCATCACCATCTTTGCCAGCTCTGGCTCAAGTGGGGTTTACGCCATTAATATTATTACCATTGTTAAGGCCTTTTATCATCGCAGTATTCATCCCTTGGCTGCTTATTTGCTTGCCTTAACCACCCAGGTATGCTGGCCTTTCATTTATCTATTTATCCATTTATTTCTTTTAATGGTTTTTTTTTTTAAAGTTTATGCTTTTTTTTAGTTTGAGATCTCTCACTTCTGGAACCCATCACGCATAAAATTTGTATTTATATTAATATTACCTCATTAATATAACATAAAATCCGGTTGATATTTTTAAAAAACATTAAAAAAAATAAATAAATCACTTAATTTAAATATATATTCTGAAATATTTATATATATTATTAGATTATTTATCAATTTATAAATCAGGTAAATTAACTTAGAGAAAAATAATAAATATATCAAGTAATTAGATTTTAAAAATGTCAATACTTTCTTCTATTAAGGAGCAGAAGTGGTATTTAGGTACTCCAATAAAAATGATTTAAGTGTATTTTTTTGTGTGTCCACAAATATACATTATAATAAGAAACGGAAAAAGAGAAATAATTAAAAAAATGAAAAAGAAAGAAGAAGTTGAAATATTTTCCTTCCGACTGAGAATTGATGACGTGAACCGAAGAGTACTTGAGTATTTATGTGTATTCTTAGGAATCTGATGAGGAGTCACGGGATTCAAGGGTGGAAACGGTATCCGGAAAATTTGATGAGGAAATACTGATTTGGGAATTGATTGCTAGGGAATTATTATTTGTAAAGGACCTTATTTCAAAATCTCATAATTAATTATTTTTAAAAATATTCTTATGAAAAATCAGCAATATATTTAATTTTTAAAATATTATTATTTAACTAACAATATCATATGAAGAACGAAAAATTAGGTTAAGCATGATCACATGTGTATTTATTTGCATACTTAAGAATCTATAGAAATTCATAATTCTAGTCATGTTCATCTCATGCCCTTTATCATGGCTCTACAAAGACCGTATTGGATCGGGTTTGATATAAACCCAGAGTCCGATCTTGAAGAAGGACCCGATTGATATATTTGTAATCTAAAGAACGGTTCATCTGGGGATCAAGACTAGGTTGGATTGGTCCACCAGGTTGGATGAATTATAAGTTTGAAAAAACAAGATTCAAGTTGACTTGGATACCCAAATCGTAACTTAAGATATACCGAGAGCACAAATATGGATATTAAGGGGTTAATGTCACGACTTATGACCTCCAAGTTGATTGGCTTCCCAGTAGTCGGGTTAGACTCGACCTTATATGACTTCTAATCAGGCTCATTTTTTGGGAACGGGTTTGGTCTCAAGTAAGACCAAAATCGGGTTGGACGGGCAGGTTACCAGATTTATGTGCAGCCATGCTTCTTATCTTTTGTTGTGTCTCGTTATAATACATATGTATGTATCTATGTATTGTGTGCGTTTGAAAATCCGTTGGGAGGAAGGAGTTTACATATTTTGAGATAATTTTATGGATTTCAAGATTATTGAATGAATTTCAAAATATTTTTACAAATTTTGAGATACTTTTTTATCTTAACTTACATGCACCATTAAAAAAAAAGTTTTCGCCCACATGTACATTGTTAAAACTCATCAAAATCCTAAAAAGAAGGAAAACAAAATGACAAGTTGGTGCAAATGGACGCGTGAACAGCTGAACCAAAAGGACAAGGCATATCATGTGCGTACAGTGCGTCTTAAAGAAAGTGCCGCAAATGACTTCTTTTTTATATCACAACTTGATCATGCTATGCCATAAATATCCATATGATTCTTCTGTTTTTTTAATGTTGTTTGGGACTTGTTAAAAAACTGAATAAATAATTTACATGTGATTAATATTTGAGCTTTTTTTCCTACTTTACTGTGTTTTTGGATTTTTTTTTTGGCAGATGATTGGATATGGATGGGCTGGAGTATTTAGGAAGTTCCTTGTTGACTCTCCTTACATGTGGTGGCCAGCAAATCTTGTTCAGGTCTCTTTATTCAGGTATTTATTTTTCAATGAACAACTAAAATAAATTAAAATAGAATAAATATTATGATTTTTTATTGTTGTCATGTTGTGTATGTGGATACGGAAAAGTTAGATGCTTACAATTATACATCAGAAGTTAATAATGAAGTTTTTCATGCAACTGACACGATTAAGTTTTGAGATGTATAAATAAACTTTTAAATGTGGTGAAATTTTAGTAGCTCTATTAAATAATTCCAAACATCTATATCTTTTTGGATGTGGGTTCACTTATTCTCCATTCAGCTTTATAACAGAAGTTTTGGCAAATTAAACGGAATGACTAAAATTGTACCACTTTTAAAAGGTTATATCTATTTTTTCACATTTTAAAATTTATATGTGCTAGCTGCTCATGACCAAAAAACTTAATTGTTGAGCGCACACAACCCCATACTTAAACTAGAATTAAAGAATTACTAAGTGTTAGTTAAACCAAACATCTTCAACTTTATAATTATATATATTTAATATACTTTTGTTGAATTAAATCAGAACAGTTCTGAAATGTTGATGATATTAATAACTAGAGTTTGTTATAGAATTAAAAATAAAAATTTTGAAAAAAGTCGCTTGTCTTCTATATTTACATATAATAATATAATTTTATAGTTAATTACTACATATGTGAATATTCACAAAACAATGGAAGTATCTTTTATTTCTATATAATATTGCATAATAAATAATTCAATAAGTTTGTGTGCGTGGGTGTGTCTATTCAATATGTTTGTTTTCTTTTTATTTGTTGTCTATTTTTTTACAAGAGATCTGAAATTAGATGTATATGATTATTGTAATAACAAATATATGATTATTTAAATAAAGTGCTTATGCTTTATTTTAATTATGAAATTGGAAATGAAAGTATGAAATTGCGTTTAACTCTAACTAATTAAGTTTTTTCACAAAATCTGAAAAAAAAGCCATAATATTATTGTGTCTTATTAATAATTTTCATCCATAAAACAAGCCACGTACACTCACTAAAGCATGAGAATATAATATTGTTTGCACCACAATTTTTTTAATTTGTGATTTAATTGCAAGCTTTTCCTTTAAACTCATCTGTCTCGGTTGTCTTTTATTTATATTGTTAACATGTTAACTCTAGATTGTCATTTTCCTTACAAAAAAATATGTAGTTATATATATATATATTCAAAAGTGATATATATATATATATATATGAAACAACATTGTAGGGCATTCCATGAGAAAGAAAGGAGGCCAAGGGGTGGGACCACAAGACTTCAATTCTTCTTCCTAGTCTTTGCAACAAGCTTTGCTTATTACATAATTCCTGGCTACCTCTTCCCATCAATCTCAGCCATATCCTTCGTTTGTTTCATCTGGAAAAACTCTGTCACCGCTCAGCAGATCGGCTCCGGCATGTCCGGCCTTGGCATCGGCTCCTTCGGGCTCGACTGGAACACGGTGGCCGGATTCCTGGGCAGCCCCTTGGCTAACCCAGGCTTCGTCATTGTCAACATCCTCGTAGGCTTCTGCCTGTTCCTCTACGTCGTAATCCCCATTACATATTGGTTGAATGTCTTTGAAGCCAAGAAGTTCCCACTCTTTACCTCTCACACTTTTGACTCGACCGGTGCAAAGTACAACGTGACTAGGGTTTTGAATCAAGCTACCTTTGACATTGATATGGAGCAATATAACAGTTACAGCAAGCTCTATTTAAGTGTCTTGTTTGCCTTGAACTATGGCCTCAGCTTCGCAACTCTCACTGCTACTCTTTCACATGTTTGCCTCTTTCATGGAAAGTAAGTTACTTCCTCTCAACTTTTCGGGCTTTGAGTCTTTGATGTACCTCTCTCTAAATGTCATTTATAATGCCTCAATCTTCTTGAACTGGTTTCCTGACTAGACACTTTTGTTTCAGTAGGGAGAAGAGAGCTCTGTATTTGATTTTTTTTTTGAAAAAAAATATGTTGGTTTTGTAAATAAAAAATGAATAATATTATGATATCTTATGATGATGAAATGGTGTAGTTTTTAAAATTTTTAACGTTTTTTCAAAGAAAAATTTGAAAAAAAACATAAAGAATTAAAAAATGTACCATTTCATCACCACGAGATGTTGAAATGTCACTGTTTTATCTAAAATATAATATTCAAAAGAAAAAAAAAAGGAAAAGATAGTTACAAATTTGAGGTATTATTGCATAGAGCATTAGAGAAACGCACGTTATTATAAAGTTTGGTTTCACTTTGGAAATTCATACGTATATAAACATATACACATTCTCATGGTGTTTCATTATTTGTTTTGTGTTTGAAAGAACTATATATCAGATGTGGAAGAGGACAGCAAATCAACTAAAAGGTCACTTCGCAGATGTGCACACAAGGATTATGAAGAAGAACTACGAACAAGTTCCTAACTGGTGGTTTATTTCTATTATGGTTCTGATGGGTGGTCTTGCCTTATTTGCCTGCCAAGGTTTTGGAGGTCAGCTTCAACTTCCATGGTGGGGAGTCTTATTCTCTTTTGCTATTGCATTTGTATTCACACTCCCTATTGGAGTCGTCCAAGCCACAACGAACATGGTATATGCATCTTCTTCATTCTCTGATGAATCACACAGTACAACTTTGATTGATTTCCATTCATTTAATTTCTCTGTAAAAGTGATTATTTTATTTTTTTAATTAGTCTCTCTTATTTTCTGCAGCAAGTAGGGCTTAATGTGATCACAGAGTTAATTATTGGGTTCATTTACCCTGGAAAGCCTCTTGCCAATGTAGCTTTCAAGACCTACGGTTACATTAGCATGGCTCAAGCCCTTAGCTTCGTTTCTGATTTCAAATTAGGGCACTACATGAAAATCCCTCCAAAATCAATGTTCATTGTACAGGTACATCTATAAATCCTATACATATACATGTTCCTTCTCTTTTTTCTTCTTAACATTCCCTTGATCCTATTTATATAGGACAGAAAGAGAGAAATAGAGAGTATATTCATGTTTATGTAAGATGTTATTTTAATGAGTTTTAAAACTTTTTATTTATTTTGGTGAAAAATATTTAAAATGTCTTATAAATAGGAGTGGATGAATGATTTGTTAAGATTAAAGAAATTAGTTAAGTTAGTTATTTATTAAAAATATGTGTAGGCTTCCTTAAAATACCATCTTTAATTATTTTCACTAGAATTACACCTTGATGTTAAATCCTCTTAATATATATAATCAATCAAGATAATTTGAACAATGATTTATAGATATGAGAAACAAAGTAAATTGATATCTTACATATAACACTATAGCTAGTAAAACCCTAACTAGCTCATGCCTATTATATTCATTAATTCTTTTATTTTTTATATGTTAGTTTACTTAAAATATGCTATTTAACCATTTGCATTTGATGTAAATTCCTTAATATATGTAATCAATCGAGATAATTTGGGCAAAAATTATAAATGTATGTCTAAAACAAAGTAGATTGATGTTTCACTATAATAAATCGATTGACTAGCTCCTATACACGTAGGACTAGGGACAGGACTGGAAAGAGTATATTGATTCTTCACACATTCAGTTTAAATCATTGCCCTTACCCTACACCTAAGCTTGTGCATTATTATATATTATTTGCAGTTGGCTGGAACCGTAGTTGCTTCCATTGTGTATTTTGGCACAGCATGGTGGCTCCTAACAACTGTGGAAAATATCTGTGACCCAAGTCTATTACCAGAAGGAAGTCCATGGACATGCCCAGGTGATGATGTGTTCTACAATGCATCCATAATTTGGGGAGTGATAGGTCCAAAAAGAATGTTCACAAAAGATGGAAACTACCCACAAATGAATTGGTTCTTCCTCATTGGCCTTGTTGCTCCTATCCCAGTTTGGATTCTCTCTCACATGTTCCCAAACCAGAAATGGATTCCTCTCATAAACATGCCCATTATATTCAGTGGAGCTGGAGGGTTGCTCCCTGCAAAATCTGTTAACTATATAATGTGGGGAATTGTAGGCATCTTCTTCAACTTCTATGTGTATAGTAGATTCAAGGGTTGGTGGGCGAGGCATACGTATATTCTATCCGCAGCACTCGACGCCGGCGTCGCTTTTACAGGTGTTCTTCTGTTTTTTACCCTACAGAGTTATGATATCATTGGTCCTTCTTGGTGGGGACTTCAGGCTGATGATCATTGTAGCTTGGCTAGGTGCCCTACAGCACCAGGTATTAAGACTCCAGGATGCCCTACCTTTTAAGTGTAAAATGTGTATATATATGATGAGACTAGACACTTTCTTTGCACTTTCATTTATTCAGATGAAGCAAAACAAAATGAACACACTGGTGGTTTGCTTTCAGATATATATTTTTTTCTATTTATAGCTTTTCTATTTATGAGCAAAGAGATTGATGAGTATGATATAAAGTGTTTTGAGAATAGATAACCTCACTATCCTTTAAAATTTTACAATGAATTAGCCCCCTGAAACTCTTATGTTTATGCAGATAACTCTTGAAAAATTAATTTTGTATATCACTTATCCGCACATATATATTGGGTCCGTTTAGAAAAGTGGTGGAAAATTATTTTTACTATTTACGAGGTAAATGTGTGAATGTGATTTTTTCATTTTGCTGAAAAACACTGTTAAACATGCTTTTGGGATATTCAGAAGCTTTGCCAAACACCCCTATTAATGTTTATAGGAGGGTTATTTAGCTATTAGTCAAAGTTTGAGTGAGTTACATGTACACAAAAAATAAAATTTAAAGGTATATGGGGTGAATAACAGTTTTTTTCTTGTGATTACATCGTAGCAGCTTTCCATGGTGCACTAATAGAGATTGAAGATACAACGCTACAAGAATACCCCCCCCCAAAATCTAGAGGATGATTTATTGGCCGATCATTTTAGACGAATTATTTTACAAGTTACTGAAATGAATCAAAACGGATAATTATTATAAATTATTAAGAATTAATTTCTAAAATCTATTTATTAATTAAGTATTGGTCATAAAGAATGGGGTAAAATAATAAATTCAATCCCCAAATTAAGCACAAAAATAGATTTGGGTGAAGAAGATTAGGCCCAATTCATGGTTAAGTCCAACCAAGAGGTGGACTCAGAAGTCTATACTTTTTAAATTACCCTAACATTTTATAAGTTCCAGCTCGGGTGTATAAAAAAAAGACGGTCTCCAATTCATTCCATTTCAAACCCGAGGTAGTCTGATCTGATTCGATCCAAATAAGTAATATGATGAAATCAAATTGGACTAGACGGATTGATTGGTCGGGTTGTACCGAGTTCTAAACTAAGTGGTCTAGTCTAGTTTTGTGCAGGTAATTTTTTCAAATATCTTGCCATTTATATTGTTCTTTTTTTATTTTTCATTTAATACTGTTGGAGGTTCTTAATTAAGTTCTATCGTTCTAGGATGATTTTTATATTTAAGTAATTTTATTATGGTAATTGTGTTTATCATGTTTAATTTTTGGTATTTCATAGAGAAAAATGAAAAAAATTATAGAATTTGATGTCTTGGGTTGTCTGGACCAGTCCATTAGTCTAACTCGATCTTGAGATTCTACCAGACTGGACCATAGGCTATCAAACCTAGTCCTTTCATCGAAAATATACCAAACTTTGAGGGTCTGATCTATCCATTATATAACCATACTTCCAACACTCTGGTATGGCGATTTACCACAAATACCCAAATTTAATTGGGTTTTGAAACTAAATTTTTAAGCAACAACACTTAATTGGACAAATGCACATAAACCTATAGTTTATGTAATTTGTTCAATTTGTTATTAGCCAGTTTCATCATTGTGGCAACTTTTTTCTTGGTTTGGTGAAATGCCTTAATCAAGTGATTCCACATTCGCTAATTCAGGAGCCTCTGGTTAATTGCGTTTGATTTTCTTTTTGTTTTTTTAATGGTGATTTCCCCTCTCTCTCCCCACTTATAAGAAATGAAAAGCACATTCATTTTGACTTATGTTTGTAAGTTCTAAAAATTGTGTTGTATAGAATAATTACATATACTACAGTGAGTGTCCTTGTATAGAAACAACGACCTTCTTTACTATAGTCTACAATAGACACGTATACAGGTTGGAAGAGTTTAGAATAATTACAGACTATCAGTTATTATTGTGGCATATTAGGCATCATGGGCTTGTGGTTTGTTTGGGCTTCAATACTCCCCCGTGAGTCAAATGGTGTTGGAACAACAGAGACACTCAAACACAAAATGTGGAATCTGGAAGGAGGCATCAGCTTAGTGAGAATAAATTTGGTCCTTAGAGGAAACATGAAGGACATTGAGTTGACCATCGACAAGATGTGCTCTTACAAAATGGTAGTCAAGGGCAATGTGTTTTGCTCTAGAGTGAAAAAGAGGACCAAATAGTTTGCCCCAAGGTTATCACAGTAGAGAATGGAGCATGGGGTAGAGAGGTGTGAAGTTCATAGAGAAGATTATGAAGCCAATAAGCTCACTGGCAGTAGTAGCAATAGCTTTACATTCAGCTTCAGTACTATAGCAAGCAACAGTGGGCCGTTTCTTAGAGCTCCATGAAACTCAATTGGACCCAAAGTAAACGGCAAAAGCTCCACTTGAGTGTGTATCATTAGGATTGCCACCCCGGTCAGCATCTGAAGAGGCAGAGAGTGCAACAGAGGAGGATGGCTTCAGAGGAAGAGCACAGTGTGAGGCGCCTCAAATGTAACATAAAATTTTCTTAACTGCTGTCCAATGAAGATCTTTGGGTTGGTGCATAAATTAACGGACACAATTCACATCAAAGTTTATGTCTTGTGTAGTGAAACTGAAATATTGAAGGCTCCCGATAATGCTTTTGTAGAAATGAGGATCAGGAAAAATCTGTTGCAGTGGATGCAGAGAGAACACTTCCAGTAGATAAGATGTAAGCCTTGACCAAAAGATCCAATATATATTTCCTATGAGATAAGATTAAACCAGAGGATGAGGGTAAAACCTCAACTCCTAAGAAGTAATGTAGGTTGCCTAAATTTTTAATAGGAAATTAGGCTCTGAGAGAAGTGATGAGATCTTGAATAGCTATAGGAGAAGTGCTAGTAACAATGATGTCATCAACATAAAGTGTTGGAATATGGGCCACCTTTAATGGATTAGGTTCGAAACCCATTTTGGGGTAAAAGCATAAATGAGAGAATATGTGAGAACAAAGTTGTGATTTTCCCAGAAGTTTGAATCTGAAATGCATTTGTGTGGGAATGGTTGTGCTGTAAGAAGTTATAATTTGAGTTGAATTTAAAATTAGAATATTACATTGAAGGCTTCCTCTTCAAACGCACACAACTTACGGAGCATTTCACAGAGAAAATTCTCTCTCTCTCTCTCTCTCTCGGAAAACTCTCTTCTTTTCAATCGTGCATTTGCTGCGTCTTGAGTTTGGGTCCATCTTTGTGATCCAAATAACACGTGAGTATCCAGAGAACAGTCGAAATCTTTAGGTACGCCCGAAATCTTTTATAAAGTAAAATATAGATCGTGCAAGTGGAGTTGTGACAAATAAAAAGTGAAGAGTCAGATTGTGAAGCATGAAAATCCAGTTGATGCAACTGTGAACTTAGTCGAGCAAACCAAGCCCAAGGAGCTTGTTTGAGGCCATAAATTGCTTTCTTCAATTTGCAGATGTGATGAGGGGTAATCAGGGTTGTACAAAACTGGGAGGTTGATTCATGTAAACACCCTCGTTGATAAACCCACGAAGAAAGGCATTATGCACATCAAGCTGATTTATCAACCATCTCTTAGAAACAACAATTGATAGAACAAGACAAACAGTTATTGGTTTGGCAATAGGAGAAAATGTATCACCAAAGTCAATACCTGGTTGTTGGTGAAAACCTTTCACGACAAGACGTGCTTTTAACTTGTTGAGAGAACCATCATGAAGAAATTTTTGATGAAATACCCATTTGCAACCACTATGTTCATAACTAGTGAGAAGGGAACAAGATCCCAAGTGTTGGCAAAGATGAGCGCTTGAAACTCATCATGGAGAGCTTGCCTCCATTGAGATGATTTGAGTGCATGAGTACTTGATGCGGGTATAGGTGATAAGGTTACCAAGGTGCTATGAGCTTTAGGAGGGATGTTAGAGAGAAAGTCTGTGGCAAAGTTTTGGGTTTGAAAATACTGGCTTTTGAGTGAGTTATCATAGAGTGGGTTGCAGGTGGAGGGGATGGTGAGTGAACTAAGGTAGTGGGTTTTGAGCAGATATGTGATGAGGATGAAGACAGAGCCTCTTACTAAAAAGTAAGAGTAGATAGGAAATCAAATCCTCACCAAATAGCTCTTATATTGTGGGATAAAAAAGTATTTTGCTTTTTAAAACCCATATTTGTGCAGCTACTCAAATTAGAGGGTGAATGTGTTAATGAACTTATAAACTTTTCCTCAATGTAAGCCAAACATCATGATCTTTGCTCAAGTCAAGAAGTTTTCAAAATGGTAAAAAAATGTCATGACCACTAACATGATTGTTTAGAAAACATATCAGTTAAAAGGATGATGCAAAAATGCCTCAAAAATGCCTCAACGGACAAGTTTAACAACACAAAGCCTTTTCCTCATAGATATTGTCTCTATTTGCAGCTGTAACAATAGCAGAGTTTTGTTTCCTTAGGTGCAGTAGCATCCACCCAAAAAATGCGTCCCTAAGAAAAAGGTATATGCATCTCATAAAGTGTGCTTCATTTCCCTTCCCAATCAATGTGTGACATTACAATACAAGCTAAGAACTTGGGCTTGTGTAAAACGTAAAGTCTTGAACTTCTTTTACCTCATAATAAAAAATTTCATCCCTATTATGTGAATAAATGGATATGTGTGTAAGGTATACAGTAAATAATGTATTATACAAGTTTAGGATGGTTCAATATTACCCCAAAAGTTTAAAAACGCAGTAATGTTGTTCACTTTGCAAGTGCACGGATCGTGTCAAGTAATAAAACGATGAGAATGTATCGTTTCCACTTGGATTTGTTTAAAAATTTCAACCAATCAAAAGGCTAGGTGCATTCAATCAAGTTGAACAAATCAAACATTTCATGTGAAATGATAATTTTGGAAACTAATTTCTAAAACTATAAAGTGATAAAACAATTGATTCTTTCACCTTAAAATAATTCTTCTCATAAATGCTCTTAATATATAAATGTGTTAATCTAGGATTCTAAAGGTACTTGTAAAAGCTTTCTCAAGTCTAGAACATATGTTTAATACCATTAATTGCTCCATCTCTTATTACAATTAATAAAACTTAATTTTCAAACTCCAATCATAATGTGAGTATGCAAGGTTAACAAGTATATTTCTATCTTACCAACAAAATTATCCATTCGCCATGCAAATTTCAAGTTCCTATACTCAAGCTATATACTTAACCTAGTCATCTCAAGCATCAGTCAAATGAACACATCTAAATGGTGATCAAACATTTAGAGGCACTAAGCAGAAAGTAAAATGAGCATATATATATCATTAATCACAAAAAGAGAGAAGTATTTAAAAGTTAATCCATACAAGGGTTCAAAATAATCCTATAATGAAAAGTTTAGCTACTTATTATCGGTCACAAGCTACAAAATCAAAGGAAAATCATAGCTTCAAACAGATTACAAGAGAGGAAAGGGAAATGAAGAAGAAAAACCAAGCGAATGAGGCTCAAAATCTCTTGCAAAGCTCAATCTCTTTGTAGTGTCATCCCTTTAGATTCTAGTTTTCTAGTAGTCTGAACTAGTCTAAACTATTATATGGGGTTTAGAGGATCAACTCGCATATTTTCAGCAGTTTGATCATATCCAAACATGGTTCAATGCGTTATGTTTTCCCTTTATTTTCCTTCAGTAAGTCATGCAGGAGGTTGTTGATGATAAAAAAAATGAGTTATGCAAGAAGTTAGAGTTTTTGATTGGCGGCAAGTGCTTCTAAAGGTATCCCTCAAAGCAGAATGTGACGAGATTTGCTAAAAAGGGTCAAGCTGAGCTCTAGTGGCATTGGAAAATTCAATTTTTTTCGATAACAACATTCAAAGTTTTAAAAAGAGATGATGCAAGTAATTTTTCAAATTTGGAGGATTGAATTTCTAATGGGGGAAGAACATAATGTAGTGACCTTGAAAATAATATAAGATAAATAATTATTTTTTAATTATATTAATATTTTAAGTATTTGTTGTAGAATTTTAACAAAGGTAAATTGGTAACTTGATGGAACTCGAGGTGATTGATTGTGTACCTTGGGGTGTTTAGTTCAAATGCTTGCGATGTTGAAAATAAGGAGATTTATTGTAAGATCCCGCGCTATCGAATTATTTATTGTAAGGTCTTAGGGGTTATCAATGGCAGCTGCTTCACTTGTTAATGGTGCTCCTCAACTTGTTATTGACAGCTCCTTGAGACCTTACAATAAATAATTCGTTAGTGCGGGACCTTACAATAAATCTCCCTTAAAAATATTCTGTTAACCCTCTAAAATTATTGTAACAGCCTTCTATCTAAGAGCTACAGTTACCTCTTAATGATCTTAGTTTACATCAATTTTAATTTAGTTATTTATGTTGAAAAATTACACTTTTACCCTTTAATTTTAATATTGTTAATTTTATTTAATGAAAAATATGCATTCAACAAATTTAAATGATGATTTTGGAATTAAATATCAATAAAACATGATTAACTTTTAAAACTTAAAAATAATTATATTGGAGAATTAATATTTAAACACATTTTGAAAGCATTTAATTGCAGAAATCCTATTTAAATTTTCTTATCATTGAACAAAATTAATGACATTAAATATAAAAAGATTAAAAATATTTTTTAACTTATAAGTGAATGTTTAGATTAATTTTCTAAAATGATTTTATGGAATTTGAATTGACTAGTGTGTGTTTAAAAATTTATTAGGAGAACGAAATTTATGGATTTTGAAATATTTTAAAGATTTTAAATTTTTTTATAAATTTTAAATTATTTTTTATAGATTTTGAGATGTTTTTGTATGGTTCGGGAAAGTGATTAAAGAAAGCACTATTGATTCTTACCGACACACTCTGTGGTTAAAGTTTTTTTTTTTTGACCTGATTGTTAAAGGTTCAACCTTTGGCAAAAAGTTAAAGGTTCAACCGTATACGCAGCGGAAAAAAGAAACTCCACATATTTTCCTTACACTACTTTGCAGTTCTCTAAATACAGAGCAGAGGGGGAGAGAGGGGAGATTTCTCAAACCAAAGGCTGCACTCACGGTTCTCTCACTCTAAAGGTTATCGGATTCTTGTTGGAACGCATGCCTTTGATGTAGTCATCCAATCGTTCTGAGGAGGGTTATTAGAGTGTCGAAGCTCTCTTTCTTCCTTGCTGCCTGCCTTTGTGTTGGTGTCGGCTGTGCGTGACTGTAGGAGAGAGGAAGTTGGAGCAATCTGAAATTGAAGTTTTAGGAGCTTATTTGGGTAGGTAATTTCTAACCGTTTTCATTGCTTTAAAAGAGAGATTGGATTAGGTTTCGTTTTTCTTGGATAAACTTGATTCCTGATAGATAATTTAGCCTGGGGAATATATATACATAAGAGGCTTGATGGAATGGTTTGAATATACATGCCCACAAGGTGTTTGTGAAAATGTATTAAACAGGAATCGGTTAGATTAAATTTGTTAAACTTTATGGTGAAACTTAAAAGGTGTTGATATAGTTTGGATACATAAAGGTGGTAGTAAAGCTCGAGCCACTAAATTGAATCTTGAAGTGTCTATAAAAGGAAGAAGGATATATTTTCTTTTATGCTTCATTTTCTAGTATATTTTTCAAAGTTTCTTGAAATTACGGTGGTAGATATGTTCATTGGGTTATTGAAAATTGTCGTTAAGTGTTTGGAAGACTAAAGGAATTTTTTAAAGGTGTTGTTTGGTTAGTGATTTAAGAATCTTAGGACATGTTTTATGTTTTGGATTTAGAATGCTCATAAGGTGCTTGATGAAATGTCGGGGGAAGAATTTCTGATTTAATTGAATATTTAGTACACATCACTTTATTATTATTTAACAAGGTGCATTGGAGCATTACATGAGTGTTGATTCTTTTGTGAAGTCAATTAAGAGTCTGTAAATACAATTTGAGACTCGGAACCCTTCAGTAGGAGCATAACTAAAGCTTGTCCTCTTGGTAAGTTGCGTATACAGTAGAATTTTACAGATTGTCTTTTGTGGTTGATGTGATTTTGAATCTAGGGAGGTCAATTTTTCTTGTCTGTTACAATTTACAAGGAACTAATGCATTTGCTTCTCTTTTATCCAGTTATAGTTTTGAACCCTGTATTTGCCACATGGCTGGTAATGGCTTTTATTTTTTCCCATTATCTGAGATTTGGTTTATAGATCATTTTTTTAATTAATCAGCAGTCAGCCTAGTTGGCTAGTATAGTTTTCTTCTTATTTATTTCTTGTTAAATGAATATTAATGGTGGATTTTGTGTTCAGATGTGTGGAGAGTAGAAAACATAAGTTAATATGCAAGATTAACATGTAAGAATCTTAGATCACTACTTACCATGAGTATGATGATGCTGGCTCTACAAGGGCAGCATATGAAAATCGTAAATGAGTTGTGTTGATTGTTGGTGACCTGTAATATTTGGCTTTGATGAATTCAGCTACCCTTGCTGTCACCCCCCAAAATATCTTTACTAGGACTAGCGTATGTGATGAAGGTTAGTTAGGTATTTCTAGTTTTGTGTTTTTTTACTCTTCTTACGCTACCTTTTCTGCCTATTTGTGGAAAGTAAATTTTTTTAATGTCTTATCTCCTTTTAGGGATCTAGTCTACGAGGGAGCATAATGATGCTGTGTAATCCATATAGCCAATTCCACCTAGTGGGATAAGGCTTTGTTGTTTTTGTTGTTGTAATGTGTCCTTTTTTGGCATTTGAGATTGTTATTTTGTGAATTTCTCAGCTTTTGTTTGATTTTAATTCCTTTATTTTAAATTAAATTTTGTCGACTTAAATGAAAAGGGGAAGTTTAATTCTTAATAACCAATCAACTTGAGTCGTTGTAGGATCAACTTTGATTTGCCAGTTACCACTTTACAGTTTGTACACTTGTGTGTAATTAAAATTTTGTGGACTGTTTGTTGTTCATTGCACCCTCCGTCTTTGATGAAGGTTTAGAAAGTCCCCTTCAAAACACTTATTTTCTCTGAATGGAGTGCGACTTACTTCTGAGGGGATAATTATCGCTTTGAGACAGACTTCTTGCATCATGGCTTCTTCAAATCCGTCCAATTGTCCGATCAGGATCGACCTAGATGATGAGTGCGAAGGAGAGCACATCAGTACCACTGACTACTTCTTTGTGAAGATAGGTGAGGCTGTTCCATTAATGGCCAATGACTTCAGTTTTGATCTTGAAAGTCTGCCTTGTACGCCTCTTGCTGTCTCTGAACGCTTTGGCCTCATTTTTGTCGCTCATTCCTCAGGTTCTTATGTTTTTTGTGATTTTTTATTGGGGCTATAAATTTATGATAGTCGAACGTACGCTGTTATCCGCTCAACTTGGATTTTTAGGTTTCTTTGTTGCAAGGACCAATGACGTCATGGATTCGGCAAAAGAGTTTAGGGTGAAGGGCAATGGTTCTCCAATACAACAGCTGAGTCTTGCTGCTGTTTCTATTGGGAAGGTTCACATATTGGCCCTTAGTACTGACAACTCGACAGTGGCAGCATCTGTTTCTGGTGATATACGATTTTTCTCTGTTGATAACTTTCCAAGTAAGGTATATTTAGATTCAACTTACTACTTTGTTAGGTAGTCCTTGTCTCTTTTAAGCTGCTTTATGTTATATTTTGCACCTCGCAAGTATCATCGTGCTATTTGCAATGGGACATAGTTTTAAGTGTTATATACAGTTTAAGAAAAAAGAAGAATAGCAAAGAAGAAGGATGACCTAAGCACCACAATTGTAATAAAGCATTACACTATAGATGTGAGAATCCATTTTAAAGAAATCATTAAATTTTTTTTTGTAGAGTTCTTATATTATATTCTACAATAATTTGGAAGAAAATCTGAAGAAACCAGAGAGTTGGCTTTACTTGTATCATATACTGTTCAACCAATGATTTTGAATAGATAGGAATGGGAGCTACAAGCCAGCAACTCAATCGTGTAATGATGGACCAAATCAGAACCAAAAAGAAAAAATTAATATGTCTAATGCATGGACAGAACACAATCAAATAACCAAAGAGGTAAAGTCAGATAATTAAGTAAATAGGCCCATGACTCATGTTGCTGCCATTGTTGCTAAAATAGGGTATCATGTACTTTGCCTTGCTATTGCATAAATAGGGATTGAGGCTGTAATGGCTTCAAAATGTTTTTCCGATGGACAAATCACCTTCATTGCACCAATGCCATGAAGAAACCGGAAAATTGTTTTTTCTTATACCTTATGTCATTGAACCATTGAACAGAAATATGTAGGAATAGGAGCTACAAGCCACTACTCAATCCCTATGACTATGGAGCAAATGAGGGAAAATAAAGTCAATGTATTAAATCTTTAAAATCTGAGTAGAAGATAATCAAAGAACTAAATAGGTTAAATGGGTCCATGACATGGGCTCATGCAATTGCCAACAAGATGCAAATCCTTTAAGTATGAAGATTCTTCTACCACTAAAACCTTCATTTTTTTCCTTATTTTTTTGAATAGGGAAGATATTATGTTACTGAGAGAATAATACCAATGTGAAGGATAGAATCTTCACCTTGGAAGAGAAAAAAAAGATTTCAATGCACGATAAAGCTTCTGATTCTCTTTGCACATCCAAAAGACAGGCTCCCTTAGATCACCCGTTTTATGATAACCACATCGTAGGTCCAAGCAAAATCATTTGCCTTGGGGACAACCTGTTGTTTAACACCACAATGAAGCTCTTACTTAAATTCCATTATGGTAGGGATATAAAGATTAAAGACCAGAAGTATGCTAATAAATTCCTAACAAAATTACTTTCGTTGATGAGAACATGTTATATTAACACCAAAATGAACCTCTTGATAAATTTCTTTATGTCAGGGAATACAAAGAATAAAGACAAGAAGAAACCGTTAAAAATAAGGCCCTTTTCTCTTGTCAAGTATTCTAAATTGGTGCATCAGCTATTTAAGGCCTAGGGTCAAACATTTTGTTTATCCTTAGATCTGAATGCATTAAACAAACAATACGCTAAATTATAGAACCTAGAACATGTTGATCTATTAGGGCTGTAGGTTATTATAATCAGCCCACAATTAAACCAATACCAAGATACCTTGGTGTTAGTGCATCGTATGGATCTCGTCCTTCATCTTTGTGATGCATCTATCTCTATGATAAAATTTCAGTTCTTTCTCCCTAAGAAAATCAACATTATCACGGTTTAGTTGTTGTATAAATTAGTATTATATGTTTTTTTTGATATTTTTGTCACCAGTTTTGTTTTTTCCCCTTTTTCTTCCCTTGTCATCTTGTCTATTTTCAGGATGTAAAGCAGTCTTTTTCCTGTTCACTCAATGACCGGAGCTATGTTAAAGATATGCATTGGAAAACAACATCAGAAAAATCTTTTATTGTTCTTTCAAATGTGGGAAAACTATATTATGGAGCAGTTGATTCTCCCCTTAAAGAGGTGATGGCTAATGTTGATGCTGGTATGATTATTTTAATTTTTAACTCTTTTTGTAGTTCTATTGTTTATTAATTATTAGTAATGATGCATATTTTGTATTTATTGATTTCAAGGGTTTGAGTGTCAATTGATTGTTCATGATCTATTATTATGGAAGGCTGCTTTTCAATTTGCTTCATATATTGGCATCAACAATTACGTTTTCTTTTTGTTTGTATTGTCTTAATTGGAAGAGAAGATAATGCATTTAGAGTGTTGTGTTAGAATATATTGCAATTATTATAATTGATTTTGAAAAATTCTTTGTAACTATTGCTTCTTTTAGGGTTAAAGGGTTTAATTCCTACATTAATTGTAGATATTTACATTTATATTTACTTATTTTTTATATAATATCTTCTAGAATTGCTTCCTCACATGTTTACGTACTATGTAATCTCTTCATTGCCAATGGTCAGAGAATATTTTCCATATCACTATTATGTCATGGCATTAGAGCCTTGTGCTCCCTATGTTCTTTGATCAATTTTTTCATTTGCCCGTTTGCTTTCTGTCTTGTTTGTTGCTTTCATAACTACGAGAACCCTTTCGTCTCATCCTCATGCTCACCAAGACACCCTACTACTAACTTAAAATTATTTTTGATAGGTCAACACCGTATGATCTGAGCTTTGTTTGATGACCCATGTGCTTCTGCATGTTGTTTGTCTTTTGCTATGCAATGTTTTATCTTACCTTGTTAGGAACGCAACATGATATGGATGATTAGACTTGTTAAGGAAAGAGATGGGCATTATAGCTTGATGGATGTAGTGGATGATGTATTAAAGTTTAGAGTTCCCTATCTTCCTCCTTTTATTTCAAAGTATTAAATTCTAATAACGGCTGGATTTGGCACTATTATCACTACCTTGGCGGCTTTCTCTTGATGTTATCAAAATGATGTTTCCTTCTTTGCCCAAAGATCTATGGCTTTGCTAAACACAAATGCTCTTTATTTCCTACCAACAGTAAAAAAACTTATGGTCCTTTCAACATAATTCATAATATGATATTTGGGGTCCCTTGAAGTTCTTGATATTATTAGATCTCAATGGTTTGTGGCTTCTATTGATGGCTGCACTCGTGGCTTGGATTTACTTGTTAAGACAAAACTCTAAGTTCTGTATTTTACTCATTAATGATCATTCCGTTGCATTCCTTCCCAAGTTTCCTAGAGTAACGTTAGGGTCACTTTGAATTCCCCCACAACTTTGGTTGATGCATTTTCCACATTCACCTCTTTGGTAGGATGCTATAGCATAATTGATAGGATCTTAAGATATTCCAAATTCCCACCCTCTTAAATTCTAAATAGTCTTATTATTAGCAATAGGAAATAGGAATCACTTGATCATATATTTATAGCACTTAAAGTCATAACCTTGTGTGTCATTAATCTTTGTGGGAACTTCTTTTTCTTTTTTCTTTATATCTCTCTGAGGACAAAGAATCAATTATAGCTTTCTCTGATCTTTTTTTTTTATTTACCTGCCTTTTCAAAAGTTGAATGGAGTGCAGAAGGGAAATCTGTTGCAGTTGCCAGAATGAATGTTATTAGCATTTTGTCGGCCAAATTTGAAGAACGGATTTCAGTCTCATTATCATTCACATCATGGACTGGTGATTCTGGGGAATGCTGCCAAGTAAAAGGTTTGCATTATCTATGGATGTGTTGTGTGTGTAAATTTGCTGCTGCCTCAAGATTGGATGTTATAATAAACATTTATTGCCATGCCCGAGGAACAAATTTCAATCTTACTAATTGTTCAGATCATGGTTGGGGTGTGTGGACGTGCACACTCACCCTTATGTGGGATATAAAAATTCTTTTTATGGCTTATATTCGGTGCTTTGCACATGGTTTTTTAAGGGATATCTTTTATCACAAGTTTCTAATGGTTTTGAGATGGATGCCTGGCCTATCACCTTGCCTTGTAAACTCTGTTGCTTGGTTGAATGAATTCAACCTTTCTCACAAAGGGGGATATTCTATTTTAGATAGGTTTATGTTATGGAGAGCCCAACCCTGGAGTTTGAGCTTCTTCACCATTAGATGTTTTATTTTGAAAATTGCAGTTTTGCACCTACAATGGGTAAGAATGTTAAATACATCTAATGGCTAAAAATCTCTACCTTTCTTATTTCATGTTCTTATTTTTCTAAACTAAGAGAAAGCAACGGCATTGTTGGAGAACAGTTTTCACCAATGGCATTATTATAATTTTTACAAAAGTTTTTTCAAAACAAGTTATTAAAACAAATATTTTGTTTTCTTAGTTTCAGAACTTGTTTTTGAATTCAAGCTCACAGGACTCTCCAGAGAACATGCAAACAAAAGAATTCAAATGAGCTTTTCAATTTTTTTTCCTGTTCCCTTCAGATGATACCTCATCCTCCTCTTTTGTATAGTCTTCTATCCTAATATAATGACTTTGCTATTTGTTTAAGCTAAAACAAGGTATACAATGAAGAATATTCGCTCAATATTGCCATGGATTAAGCATTCTATAGTCAGTACAAAGAAAATTTTCAATTTTAAGTACAAATTTGATTGGCATGACTAGACTAAACTAGCTGCGATGAAGAACAAGAACGATTGGAATCAATCTTAATTGTGTTGTGAGCTAGTAGATCTGAAACTTTTAATTGGAAGCTTCTAGTACTGTCTAATGCTTGAATTTTGGTGCTTTTACTTTTTCACCTTGTTACATCTAATTCAGCCTCCTTTTCTGTTCTTTTCTTTTCTTTTCTTTTTTGCCCCTTTGGAACAAAAATTGTACCAGTTGATTCTATCAAGTGGGTTCGCCCTGATTCTCTTGTTATTGGATCCTTTCAACTTGCTAAAGATGGAAAGGAGGAAAATTATCTGCTTCAAGTCATAAAAAGTAGAGATGGTGAAATCATTGATGTAAGTTTGAGATTTGTGCTTATGCCATTTAACAATCATGATGAGTTTGCCAATAATATCATTATTTTACTGTTGTTTCTATGATTACTTATCGTTTATTTGTTGAGAAGTTTGCAAGATCGTCGGACTAATGCATTAATCTTAGAGGTTCACACTGTTTGCTTTCTATTTATATAAACTTGATTTGCATTTTGTTGAAGATCATACTAAAGTAACTCAACCTCATGCTCCAAGATCTTAGTTTGCATATGTGATGTGTTTGCTTGTGGAAAGTTATGGAAAGTAAGTGACTGAAAATCCATAGTATTTTCTAATGTTTATCTCTTTTATTGTTATCATTAGAAGGCATCTGAGGAGGGACTGATTTAATATGTTAACTACAAGTTAGTTACTCAAAGTTCAATCAATACCTGGATACTGGACAAGTTTGAATTGAAGTCTTATGAAATCTATTTGAAAGATAAGGAAATAAAAGCTGAACATATAAAACGTAGAAACTTAATTAAATTAAATGATGAAAACATATCTGCCTGTTGTTAATAGAATTCAATGGGAATGCAAGAAGGGAGTGTGGTGGACCTAATGAAATCTCCATCTGTTTGAATTGCTGTAGAAATTTGGATTTCTTCTTGCAGGTTCATTCTCAATTAATTGTGCAATCCTTCTATGATATTTATCAAGGACTAGTTGATGACATTGTGCCCGTTGGATGCGGACCACACCTATTATTGGCCTACCTAAAACAATGGTAAAACATTTTTCTTTCTTGCTGTAAATTTTTGTTATTTTTGAAAGTGGTAAATTCAATACATATATCTCCTTCTAGGCATAGTTCTTGGGAACATGTCATAGGTCTTAGTAATAAAGGATCAAGAGTGATTCCTGATCCTTTGCCTCATTGTACTATGTATAGGATGAACAAGAAGATATATCTGTTCTCCTATATGCACATGATTAAGCTCTGATATCATTTAGATTTTTAGAACAAGAAATGATTTGAGTGGCTTGATTCATTTAAATGAAATGGAAAAATATTTTTTGGGACCATGGGAGAATATTTGCCTTTAGAATCCCATAAAATTTTTAAAGAAGATAAAGTTCAATAAATATGAGATAAGAAGGCAAATAGCAAAATTAAGAGGCAACAGTGACAACAACAATGACAAGTCTTATCTTATTAGGTAGGGTTGTATACATGAATCGTATGAAGTCATTATGTTTAATAGAAAAACATTGTTTTTTTAGTTTTTTTAAAACAAGTATCTGTTTTTTTTAATCTTAAAAGAAACTTGTTAAAATAAAAAACAATTTTTTTTCTTGTTTTTAAAAACAAAAACTGTCTTTAAAAATGGAAACAAACAAGTTTTAAATTTTTGGTTGGATTGTTAAACAAAAGGTTTCATCCAATAGCCTCTTTGTTCGCTTTGGTCTTCCTCTAACCCTTTTTACTGGACTCCAAATTGCTTGATCCATCTTCCTCACTGGCGCATCTAGTGGCCTTCTCTGGAAATGTCCAAACCACCTCAGATGATTTCGTACCATTTTCACTTCAATAGGTGCCGCTCTCACCCTTCCTCGTATTAGATGATTTCAAATCATATCTTTGCTTGTATGGTCATACATTCATTTCAACATCATCATCTCAGCTACCCTCATGATGCTATGCATTCCCTTTAAAGCTAAACAGTCACTACCATATAGCATGATTGGGCGAACAACAGTATGAGAAAACTTCCCTTTTACTTTATTAGGTACTTTTCAATCTCAAATAAGTCTTGTAGCCTTTCTCCATTTAAACCTAAATGCTTGAATTCTTCATTAGCATTCCCATCAATTGTACCTTTTTTTTTTT
>JANTPZ010091177.1:0-27497 GCA_025593235.1 Vachellia pachyceras | reverse complement strand
CCATTATTTTTCACCATATAATTCACATTTTCATTTAATAATGCCATAATAACACAAGATTACAATCATACACCACATTATGTCCTTAATATAATATCTAATTAGTGTATATTTAATTGTCATTAGCAGATAATTTGTCATCTGAAGAAATGTTATTAAATATAATTATAATATTTAAATAACTATAAAAAAAGTATAATTTGACTTCAAAAAGCTTAACTGCTAAACAAAAGAAAATTTAAGAGCATTTAATTATAATATTATTGAAAATATTAAAAAAATAATAATGTTATGAAGTCAGATAAGCAATGAACTGTGGCCGGTTGGCTCTCCTGTCTACGCGTTAAGTCGTTGTCCTCATAATGGTATGACTTCCAATTTTTTAAACATATAATTAATAATCTTGTAAGTTTAAAAAAAACTTGATTAGTTTTTTTTTAAAACCTAAATAAATCATACAAAACCTCATATATACTAGCTATTAGACAATTTTTTTATTGTTTATCCTTAAATAACTTCAAATTTAAGAGGTTTTATATACATAGAACTCAAAATATGAAGGAGTTATTATATGCCTAAAAAATAAAGTTTAAGAAGGTATAAAACTGATAATTTGATACCATCAGTATATACTTGAAAATTCAGGGATGCTTGTTTGGTTTGCATGTTCCATCATGTTGCACGCAAGTTGAGATAAAACTCCTTTCTCATACTTACTTCAAAATCTGTAAAATCACTCCTCATGTATTCCCAAAATAAACTTGGTCTTAAAAGTTAATGATGTTGTTTATACATTTCCATCGCTTTAGTTATAAAAATTAGATAATGAATTTCTGAACATTAAAAGAACTACCTTAGTTATATAGTAAATGTGTATTGATTGCTATCATTTTCATCATGTGAATTGAAACTGGTTTTTGATTAAATTTTTTTTAATATGCATAATCGATAAAAATATTTTTATTTTTATAAAAAGGGATATTTTGAAAGATATTATAAATTCAAGATCTCATTATCATATTTAAGATTAAAATAAATTCATTGTCTAACTTTTATAGTTGAGACTAGAGTACTAGTATGAAAGTTCTTTAGTTCTATTACGGGTTGGAGTTTATGGGTTTGACTTGCTATAAGATATAACTTTAACAATCAGTTTATGTCCCTATAAATCACAATAACAAAACAATAATGTAATTTTCTTGGTGCAATAATGTTATTTTGATTGCATCAGATAATAATATTTTGATTAACAGTTTTGAAATGTGTGGATCTATAAGCAGGCCAGGCCACTTCATGCCATTTATAATATGTTTGTATGCTATTTTTGGCCAGAATTTATAGTCCCTAGTCAAAATTTTGAATTTGAATATTTTAAAAAGTGAGTGATGGAAACTTTTGATTTTAAATAAAAGGTCCTTATCCAAGCTTTAGGAAATAAATTAAGTAGGAAACTTAAAGTGGAATTCCTTGTATATAGCTATGATGTCATGGGAAACCGACAGCGTAGAAAATGCTAACTCATCAAATTTTCACGGTAATTATACGATTAAATGTTAATAAAACATGATTAATTTTTTAAAATATAAAATAACTGTATTAAATAATTAATAATCAAGTATATTTAATATTATTTAATTATTGAACCGCCGTTTAAATTTGCTCAGTCATCATTTTTCATTAGGTGAAATTAAAGATGTTGACAATAAATGACTAAAATTACATTTTTTAAATTTAAACGATCAAATTAATATTTGATATAAATTTAAATACTCAAATATATAGTATTTTATCCTAAATGATAATATTTAAAAAAATATAGAATATAGTCAAGTGTGAGCTGACAACTCAGCATAATAGATTAGTCATTTTATCCTGAACTTTGCTATTTCATATTCCACTTTGCAGTTTGGGGGGTTAAAATACTCCACTTAAAGTTTGTCCAACCTTAGACACCAACGGTTGGTTGGATCAAGTGGTAAATTGTTGGTTCCAACTTAAGTAAGACATCAAGTTCGAGTCCTTGTGTATGCAGTAGCCACCGTTGGGAGACTCACCCACCATTTTCTGGTGCGCGACGTCGGTCGGGTCCGGATTAGTCGGGACGAAGCTCCAGAAACTGGGCGGGAAACAAAAAAAAACCTAGACCTTCTTGGGCATGCTAGAATTCCCCCACATACTTAATGTCAAATGGGCTTTAATAGTATTAGGCCCATTCTTAACTGGGCTTCATTTTACATTTCCAAAAAGCCCAATAAAAAACCAACATGCATTATTGCTGCTTGGTGATCAATAAGACGGTCTCATTGAAGCCATCAAAAAAAAAAAGACGGTCTCATTGAAGATAGGAAAAATGGGCAAAGAATAATAAAATATACATTTAATTTTTTAAATTTAAAAATTGTACTTTTAATCTCTACTATTAACTTCATTAGTTTTACTACACCGAAAATAGTTTATATTTAATGAGTCATCATTTTTTGTTAACTGAAATGTGTAAAGACAAAAAAGATTAAAAATGTACTTTTAAAATTTAAATAATCAAATTGAAATTTAATACAAATTTAAAGAATCAAATATACAACGTAACCTACCATTTTTAAGTAAAAACTTTTCATCAATTTTTCCAAATATACGTACATAATATGCAAACACTAACATGTCGGAACCATGGAGGATACGATTAAAATTAAAATACACCATGCACAAAACAATTAAAATACATTCAAATTTCCTCTAAAATATCTTAATTATAGAATTATTTCAAAAAATTTAAAACCTACATAAAATTCCTTAAAAGTTTCATAACACATTTACAATCTATAGTAAGATTTTATTTCCATTCTTCTATTTTTTAATTGATCATTGAATTATATTTTGAAAATATAATTTTATTTCATATATTTTTAAATTTTTAGCTATATAAAAATTATTTGTAAAGTAAATTTTTTAAAGTTTTAAAGCATGGAATCCATGGTGTACTTTTATGGTTATGAAAGGATTTCCTCCACTTAGGTTTTCGGTGCGCGTTTGTTGTCCAAAAGCCCAACAAATTCTCCAATATTTCCCATTGCCGCTGGGTTCAGCCATGGCCTACCATTTGTTGACCATGGAAAATGGATTAAGCCCATCGAATCGAACCGTTTAAGCCCATTAACTTGAGGGTCAGACCTGTGATTTAATGTAAAAAAAAAGGAGACTTTCCTAAAAGGTCTATCTTGTAATGGTGTGGAATTAAAAGGGCCAGTTTATTTAGGCCCACCAAATTATTTATTTTTATTTTTTTTCAGACACTTTTTTTCCATATGTACTTGCAAGTTTTATAAACAAATCATTTGGAATTAAACATTTATTATTAAATTTATTTTCTTGTCAATCATATATCTTATAAAATCTAAAAAAGTGAAAAGAAAAAAATATTGTTGAAACATAATTTTTCTTACCACATATCTAATGACTAATACATTATATTATAACCAATTCATGTTTTTCTTTTAGTTTTAGAAGAAATACTTTCAATTTATATACTTATTTTTAGTTATTAGGTATGCCATATAAATACATACTTATACATAATTTCACTAATAGAATCTTTATATTTTTTTTCAATTTCAATATTAAACTTATTATATTGTTTCCACGTACTTTTTAGATTAAATTAAAAATTTATTAGTTTTTAACTTAATCTATTTAATCTATACATGTTGCTCAGTGGGGGATCGGGAGGGCAAATAATTTATTTACTGGAACGTTAAAACCCGGGAAGGCGCTGCAGTGTCCTTAACGGACAAATGTTGCATTCCTTTTCACCACTTCACAGATTTTCTCTCATGGCATCCAAATCTCACCGCCTCCATCAAAGTATTTCTCTCTCCTTCTCTCTCTCACTCTATATATATCTGCTTCCTGCGCTCTGTCATTTGGGTATTTTTTGTGTTCTCGGTTATGCTCGAAGTAATAGTCGCGGCTTTATTGGGCATTTAGCTAATTTCAGTTTCCATTTCGTGTCGTCTGTAGTTGCAGGGTCCAATTTCCAGAGTTCAACAAAAAGGTCTAGAACAATGGCCGCTAATTCTTCTATGAAGGACGCTTTTGCCAAATATGCTGAATATCTGAATAACCTTGTAATGCCTCTTTTCCATCTCCTTCCACCCCACTCCCTTAAACAATGATAATGTTCTAGTGTTAAGAGTTTCATAATTACCCTTTGAGTGTCATTGGAAGAAATTATTATTTTGTGTTCTCGTTCGGTTTTTGTTCGATTAGTTGTGGAGATTAGGGAATCCTTGGTTGGGCTGAACAAGGAACGAGAACTTTGGAGGTACTTTGTTTTTTATTTTGATTTTCTTTTTTAACTACGGTATCTAAATGATTTTCAATCTTTGAGTTGAATTGGTTAGGAATTGATCATTCTGGCCCCAAATGTTTTGATACCCTTGTCTGTTTTCATCATGCCACTAGAATCCCTCACCTCCCCTCAATTGAACCAAACAGTCAAACACTATGTTAGGGTTACTGATGAGGTTCGAAATAACATCAAAGCGGAAGGTTGTGACCTGTTTGTGGTAGTAGTGAAAGAAGATTTAGGACAGTGGAACTTTTAGTCGATTTGTTCTCCTGCTCTCAGCTTTACTGTTGCGGAAGGACATGTAGTTTGTGGAGATTTTTATGTGAGATGTATGGATTCTGATACGTTGGAGGATGCTTCCCCTTTACAGAGGAATTCGCTTCACCCATAATATCCATCTGATTGTTTTAAGTTATATGAATGGCCGTGAATTTTCTTTATAGTTTTTGATGATATTGCTAAATTTTGAAAAGCTATATCTATTTGTGGGTGGTGTAGGGGCAGTCAGCAGACGCTGCTTCCTGTTATTTTAATGCCTGGTAAATTTATTTGTGTAGAATGACAAACGTGAAAGAGTAGTAAAAGCAAGCCGCGATGTGACCATGAATAGCAAAAAAGTCATATTTCAAGTGCACCGGTATGTTTTTCTCCCCTTTCAACTCTAATTTTTTTACAAATGGTAGAGTTTTATCTTGGTGCAGCTGACTCCACTTAGTGGAATAAGGCTTGTTGTTGTTGGTAGAACTTTATCTTTGTAAAACTCATTATTATGCATGCTCATGTTGACATGTTCTACTTTGCTAATCAGTATGAGTAAATATAATAAAGAAGAAGTTCTTGAGAAAGCAGAAAAGGACTTAGCAGCTGTCACAGATCAACATGTGTCTCGACTAGTCAAAGAATTGCAAGGAACTGACTTTTGGAAGCTTAGGAGAGCATACTCACCTGGGGTATCCTTCATTACCTTCCCTCTTGAGGATATGCTTACTGTTCCTCAGTATCCCCTAATACTTGTCTTGGATTTGGCAGATACAAGAGTATATTGAAGCAGCAACATTCTGCAACTTCTGCAAAACTGGAAGTCTTTTGAAACTTGATGAGATAAATTCTACTATATTGCCACTCAGTGATCCATCTCTTGTGCCTCTGCAGATAAATATTCTTGACTATCTATTAGGGGTAATATTTTATACTATTAACTTTTAGTTTTTATTTATTCACAGATAAGATAAAACTCAAGAAGAGGTGTTAGAGTAACTCATGTAAGAGAAGATTCAAGAATGAAGGAAAAAATTTATTTCTACACAATCTTTTTAGATTTTTTGATCTATTGCCCTTTCTTTCTATTTCTTTTTTCTTTTTAATTTTTTAATAATCTATTATCGGTATGAGGATTCAAATGCTTGAAACTTATTTTTATTCTTTCACTCTCTTTTCTAATGGAAAATGCACAATTACTTTACAGCTTGCAGACTTGACTGGAGAACTAATGCGTTTGGCGATTGGTCGGATATCTGATGGTGAGCTTGAATTTGCTCAAAAGATATGCAGATTTGTTCGTGATATATACAGGGATCTTACCTTGGTAGTACCGCTTATGGACGATAGTTCTGATATGAAAACAAAGATGGATACAATGCTCCAAAGTGTCATGAAAATAGAGAATGGTAATGTGCTGGCGCTATCTTCCACAAATCTGTTTCCATAACTAATGTTCATCTATTTCACAAGTAGATGCCTTAGAATCTTTGTTGGATCTACAAACTGAACAATTTAAAGAGTTTATTGGAAAAAATTGTTTATCCCAATATCCCCCTTACTTTTAAAAATATTTATGACCAGAATGTTGATAAAATCATGAAAATTGTGGCTAAATTAAGTGAATGGAATACCTCTCGGGCATCTATTGCAGTATATTTCTCTTAGGAAATCATGAATCCATCTGCATGAGTTAGTTTGTATCTTAAAAACAAGATAACTTGTTAATCAAGTGCTGTCTCTGCTTAGCTGAATCGATCAACAAAAAATACGGAAATCTTGCATACTGTGACCTTCATTGATTTTTCTTGTCACATTTGTCACACTGATTGATTTCTCTTACCACAACAACTTGAACTTATCTAAGATCTCCTACAGTATTGCATGAAGAGAGTGATGGCAAGGTTTAAATTACTTCACTCCTTTGGCAAAAGAGTCTGTTTTACAACCTGGTTTTTCTGTGATTTAAGAACCTTCCTTGAGTGAATACCATTGGTATCAGTGTGGTGACAATCCCATTGTATGCATCGATCATAAATATCATGGCACTCCTAGAACTATATTTATGAAGTGAGGCATGACTTCTAGATCACCTAGTGCATGTCATGTGATGGTGATTTGTATTTAACTGTGTGCTGAGTTAATTTTCAGTTCTTTCTGCTGCAGCTTGCTTTAGCGTTCACGTGAGGGGGTCGGAGTACATTCCACTGCTTGGATCTAATGATCCAAGTTCTTTCTTAGTGGGATTGCCAGATATTGATCTATGAAGCACTCTCCTTCTGCCTTAGCCTCTTGAGTTTGTTCTTCTGAGTGTCTGTTATAACCCTTCCATTTTAAAAAGAGTATTATTCCTTACTGTTTTACTTTTTAATGCCTGTAAAGTTATATTTTGCAAAATAGTTTATCATTGGTGAAGTTTTATGTCTCTTTGCATTGATCAATTTTGTAGAAAGCTTAACATGATCACCAGCTTTGGAAATTGCAGCTAATACTCTGGGAAGATGGCATGTATTACTTAGCTGCTGTTGCTCAAAGGCCGAGCAGATTGTGTACAATCAGTTAGACCTGGACTTTCTTTGATCTTAAAGAATGCTTTAGTAAACGACTCAATCGTGTAAGCCTCCATTCTGAGAAGAGTTTTTACTTCTTTTTTAAGGTCTAAGGGTACTTGGTGTCGGTCAACCAACTAGGGTAAGCGTCTTGTGGTGGTTATGTTAGGAAATACTAGGATAATTGTGTGAAGGGATTAATGGCATTCACAAGACGTTAATACGTTTGTCTGCCTTCTTCACTAAGTTTCTCATCTAAACTACTCTTGCATATCTGACTGATTTAGATTCAAAGCGTTTTCTCGATTTACATGAAATTTTGGATTCAAACTCAAGTTTTTGTGTTTAAATGGGTGAAGTTCCTTTCACTAGGACCAACATTTGTTGGGAGGAAAGGAGTATTATATATGTATGTATATCCAAAAATTAAAAAAATCTTTCCAATATTACAATAATAACTCTTCAAGTAAAATTAAAAGATCATGAAAGGAGGCAAAACAGTTTGATGAAGACAAAATATTAAAGACTTTGTAATCCTTTGAGGATGACTTTGAACTATTAGAAGCTCTATAAGTTTGAATTTTCCAAAATCCAGGAATAGGAAAATAACCAACTCTTTGAATCTCTTGTCCACTTGTAGATGCCTATGTCTGCTATTTGATTTTTGGGTTAAGGGTCAATTTTATCCGATAAGTTTTCACGTTGATGCCAGAAAGTTTATCTAACAAAGTGGTTGTTAATCAAGAGCAACAACAAAGTGTTGTACTCAGCTTCTTAGCTTGATCTAGTTGTGTTTTGCTTGTGTTAACTTTGAATTTGAGGTTAACATAAAATCTTTGACTGCTTGCCAGTGAGGTGAGAGCATATATTGACTCTCTATTTAAAGATCAAGTCTCGTAAATGACACGTACTGCAATCTGCTTACCATAGTTTTCCCCTTTTTATAAAATTACGGTATACCCTTATTCGTTATAGAAGTCCTCCTAGTTTTCTTAAACAGTAGAAACTTCTCAAAGCATTTTAATAATTAAATATAAATTGTTAAAATATAAACTCCTTGAACAATTTTATGAGGAGCATTGGCTGCCTACACTATTTATCGTAGCAAGTTTTATTACTCCTCAAGTGTTAATATCATTACAATATTATCCTTTAGCTAATGATGTTGACCTGTAAGTCCGGATTGACTTTGGATTAAAGAGCTTTCATCCCTAAAGTATATATGAAAGATTAACTGGAACCTTTAAAGTTCAATAATGTGGAGCAATTGGTGCCATTGCCCCTTGGTTTTCATCATGACATTGTTTAAGGTATTACACATTTTGTTCATTAGCCAAAAATTGCCCACCATCCTGAACAAACAGTCAATTAGAAATGTTGTCACAAGTTATATGTCTGTTTTAACTTTCTAAAAAAGCAGTCATTGATCCTATAAAAAATTATGTTAGCCAATATTCAATATTAAATATGATGCAAGTTTTGGTGAAAAAAATAGAGGAAGAGATGGAGGTCATTTGGCTTACCCACTAAAAAAATTACTAATAAAGAGGGGGGAGTTTTTCAGCTCACACTAATACGAGTTAGTACCCAGTTATAAGATATAAACTTTTTTAAAGTATTCATATGATCATATTTATAATTAAGTTCTAACATATTTAACATAAATCAAGGAAAACATTAACTGTATTAACCCTACCTTATAATTTAACAACTTTTTAGCACATCACTGTCAATATTCATTATATCACATGAGAGTAAAATCAACAGATAATAAGAATATAATTTGCTTATGCATGTTTAACAGTGTTAGGTTATATTGGTATTTTTGCTCACATTAAGATGTTCATGAGTATTTTTACAACTTTGAAAAACAGTGTTAGACACTTTTGGCAAACCAATTATTTGGGATAAGATGTAATTTTAGCAACGAAGTTTTCACTAGAAGCGTTTAACACAATTAAGTTTTTAAATAGTGCAAAAATATATATAAACAATCTTTTTAAAAAATGAACAATTTTATCAACCTTTTTAATTGACCCACACATTTGTTATAAAACACGAAGGAAAGAAGTGGATCCCACGTTAAGAAACAAATGGAAGTTTGAGTTAATTTAACGGATTTGCTAAAATTGCTCTATTTTTAAAAGATTGTATTCAATTTTATACCTTTTAAAATTTAATTGTACCAACACTCTTTGGCGAGAATCTCCATTACTAAAATTGCACCGCAACTCTAATTATTTTAGCATCATTTTGAGCTAGTTTGGTTATTCAACAAATTATACTTACAATGTCATAATCATATGATTATATTTTAATGATTTTTGTTTAAATTATTCATGGTAACTTCTTGAAGCTTATAATGCAACTTGGAGGAATGGTATCATAATTCCCATCAACATGGTTTGGCATAAAAGAAATATGGCACCATGTGAAGGTAAACTTGGGCATCCATCTTTAATGATTCATTCATGAACTATTGTCATCATTGTGGTTGCTTGAAAACATTTAACTCTCACCCAAAAGTACGTTCAACATTGTTTTTTTGTAAAACGAGACAATCATCTCCACATATTTACCTCGGCTTGCGTAAAAGTATTTCCCTACCATTTTTCCAGACGGATCCATATCATTTAGAGCATATTTGAATTAGTTGTAAAAGTTACTTTTTTTTTAATAAAATTTAAGATATATGAAGTAAGTAGATGAAAAAAATTGTGTCTCCACTTTAAATGACTATAAGTTGTTGGATTAAAAAAACTTGGATCCACTCCTGCTATCATAATCGTGCAGCATATAGTCTTAGTTCACTAATTAAATGCTTTTTCCTGTTAGTCCTAATTTGTCTGTACAAGAGTTTTCTTCCTTAAGTGCTTGTCCAACTACCTACTTGCATTATAAATTTGTTGTCTTTTAACGAAATGTTATCTTTTATTAAAAAAAAGGAGGAAAGTTAAATCTCATGATATTGATATGTCACAATCAAAATGCAAATAAACGAAAAGCAACAAGAGAATATTTAATGCGATTTGTCAGATTGCCCTTGCTCCATCCTAGTCATATACGTTTGGAAATTTTTGGTTGAATGGTTCATCTAAATCAAAATAAAAAGTATATTGACTCTATTTGGTAAAGTTTTTAAGAGGTTAAAAGCATGTTCAACAGTGTTTTCCGTAAAACGAGATAATATCCTTCACTTACTTGCCTCGACTTGCGTAAAAATACTTCTCTACCGTTTTTTCAAATGAGCTCATTAAAATCTGTAAAAAGCATTTTGAAATTCGTAAAAAATATATTGAAATCCGTAAATTTTTTTAAGAATCCATAAACTCATTTATCCCAACGAATTTTCACGACATAAGCACTATGAATTGACACAATCTCACAAATCACGCACACTTATTTCATTAAAATTGCCATTCGAGATCGCATGAAGAATGACAAATAATCTTCCATGAAGATTGGTTCAACATTACAAATCAGCGCAAGACTAATCAAAGTCCATCAGACACGTACCCACCATCAGAAGTAAAACCATGCATTTATTCACAGAAGAACACAGTAATAATTGATCAAAACGTACGAGGATATACATGCTGCAACAACAACAACAAATACTTGGGGAAATCTTTACTTAAACTTCAGTCCTCGTCGTCTTCGTCATCTCATCATTAGTAGACATGGATAATTCTAAAGAATGTAAAATGGATCCTAAAACTTCAATCCTTGTTTCTCCTGCTTGTATTGGATAATCACATCAAGTTGTTCAACCATCAAGTCATTAATCGCTATGGCATGATCACTTTTACACCCTTTAAAACTTAACTGTGCCAATACTCTTGGAGATAATCTCTGTTACTAAAATTGCACCTCAACTCTAACTAGCAATCACTCCCTCACACGTTGCGCGGGTAGCATGTTTTTAAGGCATTTATCACACAAGTCAAAGTGCAGGATATTGAATGCATACCATTGTAATTGTGCTAAAGTCATTTGAACATAGGTAGCAACAATTCAAATATACAACTGCACAGCTATAAATTATGCGCATGTGGAAATGACAATTACTGAAGGTCTACACATGTAATGGCATCCACAAATAGGAGGTTTTGTGAACCTCAACGTCAGCATGATCCATCAAATAGACAGATTTCTAAAAACCTCCTTGTAGACAACATTTATTGACGTCTTTGATTTACCTTTATCATTAGTAGGCACATAGATTCTTAAGCCATTAATGCTTCTAACCGTGGACAATGCAACATATAATTGCCTATGTGTAAATACAGGCTTAGAAAGATATACTCCGATACGACGAAGAGATTGTCCTTGACTTTTGTTTATAGTCATTGCAAAACTGAGGTTAACTAGAAATTGTCTCCTTCTCATATGGAATGGCCATCTACTTTCTGAAGGGTTCATATCCATCCTATGGATTAAAACCTTTTGATTTGGCTTTGAACTATTCAATGTAATTGCTTCAATAACATTCTTACCAAGCGTCGTTATATGAAGCCGAGTCCCATTACATAAACTTGATGCTTGGTCTATATTCCTCAATAGCATAATAGGAGATCCAACTTTCAATGTCAACCTATGTGGTGGCAAACCAGAGCTGTTAATAGTGTTCAAGAACTCTGTCGTATACAAAATATCAAAGCTATCACTGTCATCGGAAGATTTACAAACAGAGTCACAACTAAGATATTCATAAGCATCACTAGGCAATAAAGAACACATATAGTCATTGATTTTAGCTATTGCATCTATGGTTGGTGCCAGTATTGCTCTATCATTAAAATACTCATTGTTGGAAAGGTTTGGCACCAGATCATCATAAGTAGATTGCACAATAGTCTCTATTGGATTTTTTGATTCTGATAGCAAGAATTGATCTGGGATTTGGATATGATACACACTATCCTCTGCTTGACCTATGTTCCCATAACCCACATATAGAAGCCATTTACTAAACCATTCCAATTGATTGTTGTTCAAAGTTGAAGATCCAGTGGATAACCTCATGTTCTTTGTCAGATTGAAAATTCTACAATGATCCCATAATGTTGAAGCTGAGATACAAGCATTAACAATTGTAGCCCTTGTGCCTTTTGGTATGACTGGAAGTATTTGATGGAAGTCACCGCCCATAACTATGCATTTCCCACTAAATAATGGATCAGAGTGCATAATATCTTTGAGAGAACGATCAAAAGCTTCAATGCAATATCGTTGAACCATTGGAGCTTCATTCCATATAATCAACTTTGTGTTGATGATTAAATTTGCAAGGGCTGAGTTTTGGCTAATTGATCACATTGAATAATCAGTAATATGTAATGGTATCCGAAACGTGAATGAGCAGTCCTACCTGAAGGAAGTAAAGTTGCTGCAATGCCACTTGATGCAACAGTCAACACAATCTCTCCTTTGGCACGCAAGGTAAATGTCAGTGCATTCCATAAGAATGTTTTTCCTATGCCACCAAAACCATGAACAAAGAAGAATCATCCTAACGATGAATTTAATGAATTCACCACTTCATGAAATTTCAATTGCTGCTCATCAGTAAGAGAATTAGTAAGTGTTGTTGCTTCACCTTGAAGAGCAACCCTATTATAGTTTAATTCTTGTGCGATTAGAATATTGTTAACATCCATGTATGATGTTTCTGAAGGACTTGGAAGACTAGGGTACTCATGTAGGCTCTTACTATTGCTTCTAAGTAGCAGATCAATCTCTGTTAAGGCAACTTGTTCTTTTTCATAATCTGAGATAGAAAAACTTGCATACAAGTTATGATTTTATTAGGAAAATGAAATGAATTATGAAATATAAATAATGTAAACATTATTCACTGTAATATATTTATTGCAACAATTTACTTACATACATAATTAGGATAATCATGTGGTTTATATAATAAATCATCATATAGCATTTTTTAGCATTGCTTCCAGACAACCTCAGGATGCTGTAAGCAATTACTTAGAAGCATTGTTACAAAAAGTTTCCTTAATGAAGTACCACTTGCCCAAGTAGATGCTTCTATTAGTGCATTGATATACTCACTATCATCATCTAATAGACCTAAAGCATTGCATGCCGCTTTAAAAGTGTCATATATGACTCCCGAAACAGTTTTGATGTTATAATATGATTTTGGTCCTTTAACTTTTGTTAGCAAAATACCCAAGTAGTACAATTCTCCAAAGCTGGGTGTTACATTAGAAATCCTACCCACATCAAATCCTTTCCGTCTTCTCTTTCATTTTCACTTATCCCTTTGGTATACATAATGTTGTGGGAACTCTATATATGTAAGACTAGCGGCAAAAGCATCTTTACCATTGATTTCCATCCAATACAAAAATTGTGATTCACATACTCTAGGGTTGTCCAATATTTTTGAAACATTATCAGTCTTTTGGTAAATTACATATTGCTGATTCGAGAGGTGATAGCTCAATCTTTCGACGATGGAAATTTGTGATGAATTTCAAATCCTAAAATTCACCATGTAGCTTCACAAAAAGATATGTACCTAAAGTTATAGTATTGTTGTATCTCATCAACTGTTGTTTGGTCGTTGCCTTGACTATCCTTATCAACAATACCAGCAACAACTCTCATTTCCTTTACTTATGTACTTGAATAAGTACTTTATGGCAATTGATTGATTGCATTTTTCAACATTTATATGAGCCTGAAACATGCCAAGTAGCAAAGGATTGTAAGGGACGAAAAAACAGTTGTCTAATGGTATACCTTTGACTTGAATTATGCAACCATTGTCTCTTCTTCAATAGGTAGGATAACCTTCATCATCAACAGTTGTATTTTGTGTGAATTTCTTAGGGAAATGCTTGCTACATTTGTTGTCTTTCATGCAAGGCGATTTTGGATAACTTCTACTACATGGACCATGGATCATGAATTTTTTGACCAAGTCGTAGAGCATAAGAGATCTAGCCTTGTCTGGGATTTCTGCTGTCACCACATTATCTATGTCATCAGATGTGATAATCTTATCGTGTTTATGAAGGAATAGAAGTATATGAGCATAGGGTACGCCTCTCTTCTGGAATTCAATAGTATAAACATCTGCATATTAAAACTGAAAATAATTACACAAGTGCATTGCAGAGTTATATGATGACATTATCCTAAAATGAAATAAATGTATAACTAGAACTTTAAATGACCAGAATTTAAATAAAATCTACACAAATAGTTCTAAATATCTTCTTCTCTTTCACCAACTTCATCAATGAATTCAATTTAAGCTTGAAGATCCTGGAAAGAATGTCTGGCCTATCAGATGCATTCACTGAATGCCTTTTACAATACCTTATTATTTCAGGCCAAGCTGGATTACATGTGAATGTTATGAAGATATCTGGATATCCAACCCAACGACATATAGCCATAGCATCTTGATAATTTTGAAGCATATATCTAGAACCCCTTGTGAATGTAGATGGTAAGATGATCCTTTTTTTAGTTGACGTAGCCTCTGTTTCACCTCTAAGAACAACTTCAGATAGACCTTGATATAAATCAGCCCTAAGCTATTTTTGGTGGATTCTTATCCAAAGTAATCTTTGTGCTTCAATCATTGTGTATCCATCGACAATAAATTGTTGAAGTAACCTAGATACATTTAGTAATGTACTAATTTCATTCTCTCTAAACATTAATATGTATGAGAAGAATTCTCTCATGCTAAGCCTCTTTCTTTTCTTAGTAGCACTAAGAGTGTCTTCTACATGTAGAACATCATCCCTATAACCATCTTCACCGTGAGGGAATAACATGGGATATTGCAGTGGCAAATATGAAGGATGCAATTCATTAATCCTTTGTAGTGAGCCTGATTTCTCTCTAATAATTATATCTCTTGTATTGAATGACATGTCGATGTCCCCAATAATTAATGCTACAACTTCAGAAGCAGTTGGCATATTGTTCATTCAACCATCATGTTGTCTTGTGCTCACCAAACAAAGCTTCATTTCATGCGACTTTTGGTTCTTTAATTGATGTGATGCAAAACGATATTGTTTGACAAATGGATTTACTTCGTCCAACATATCTTTAAGTAGAGCAACAATCTTTGGATTAATTGTTGAATCTTTTTGTACTTTGCTATAAATTTAGAACAATGTAGAGTTATACACTGTTAAGGAAGTATGTAAAATAAGTGTAACATTATAATCATTTACCTTACAGCATCAATTCGGTTATGCACTTCATTTTCTGTGTCAAAGATATACAATTGTGAGTACACTGGTTTTCCTGATTCTGGAGGTAACAAACTTCCAATGCTATGGTGGTTTTGTCCTTATAGAACAAAACAATATGGACTGCCACCAGAGTCCTTTGCATGATCAATCTTGCCTCCCATAGATGTGAAAGAGAACATATTGTTGTATTGCCTAATATTTGAATGGAAATTTTTGCCATCCATACTACTCTTGTTAAGAAGTAGCCTTTTTAGTAAAGGTAGAGGTGTTGGCATAGATGGTAAGACAACTTTACCATGCAGGCAGCACAATTGGAATGTATTTGGGATTCTCTTTTGGTGTCTTTTTTCGCTCTTTCATTATACCAAAACATGGCATGACAATATTTGCATGTGCATATAGGATCTCCTTCATCTATATAGTCTAGTACAAAACATAGTGAATTAAGTCAAAGTTTTTGATGTATTTATCATATGGGGAAATGTACTAATCAGTATTGAATAACTTACCATCAATTTTTGATACTTCCAATTCATACTCCTCGCATATTACATATCCTGTATGAGTTTAATCTGCCAATATAGGAAAAAAAATCAAGTTAGTCATACATAAAAGTAGTAACTTAGTATATGTTCAAGGATAATTTGTTGACAAGAATAACTTTGCTCATCATCTGAAATTGATGATTCATCTGAATAATTTACATTGATGCTAACCAAGTAGAATAATTTGCTTGTTACTTATTAGCTCAAATTTAATGTTGCACATCATAGATTGCAACATAGCTTTTAGTTTATGTTCTGTTGATGGTTTCCTTGTAGTACAGGGTGGATGTATGTTATTGAAATGGCATTAAAAGTTTTTTTCATATGGATTTGAGAAGTATTGGCGGGATGGTCAAAATCGCTTTGAATTTATGATCACATGGATAATTGGTAGGTTTCTAATTATCTGGAATTTTTTTTGTTTCTGTAAAGAATATATTATTGAATTTACATATTCCCTGAATTTTTGGGCATCTATAAGTCTTTGCTGTATGTTCATGACCCATAACATTCATTTTGCAGCCTTCAGTTTTAATGTTATATTGGTAAAACCTATTTCTAAGGCTATTTCATGGTGTTCTGACTAAAGAAATAAACAACAGTGTTGGTTCCAAATTCAAGCAATACTGGCCATTACATTAATCAGATTCCATATCATAATACAAGTTACTTCTTCTCTTGCTTGATAACTTTCAGCAACTTATCATTACCAACAGAGATTGATGGGGCATTTGATTTAGTTGTATTATGATGCTCAACACAAGTCCTTCGTAATGTTGCCTTTCTTTTTCCTTTAGTTGGTGCAGGATGGAGGTCATGACAACGATGGGATTGGGTGGTATCTACAGCACTAACATCTACCGAGTTATTGTGCTTATCTATATAGGCAGAAGCTGTTAATCCATTACCATCCATGCTTGCAATACCATGGATTGGATCCTTAAGAAATAAAAAGACTCAGTTAGAATGAGACATGGAAAAGTGACAGAAACATGAACATTTTGTTTAGTTTAAGTAGAACCTTCAGTGATGCATCATTCTGACTCTCAGCAGCCACATATTGCTACAGTTGGTTATACAAACAAATTACCATCTGCTTATAAAAGTCAATGTGAAAACAAAGGAAAAGGTGGGCATTGTGTATGGAAATGTAGAGCACCTAGTCAGGAGCTTCTGCATTAAATTGGTCAATTAAGTCTTCACACATTGTATATTGCATAATACTCAAATTGGAACCAATGTGCTTTGCATTGAAATCATTATGCTTCAGTTTAAGAAGCATCCTCTTCCCAACAATTGAATCACATTGTTCAAGAAAGTCATACTCAAGTCCATTCTAAAAAAGTAGAATAAACATAACTGAGTTAAGTATATAAACAGATGGAAAATATGTTCATATGACAAGAATGATGGATAGCATACTGCTAGTAGAATCTGCTGAAGCTCAGCAGCTGAGTTTCCAAACATTTGGGTAGCAAGTTTATCCCAAAAAACCACAGAGGCACTTCCACTATCATCTACAACTTTGTAGTGAATCTTCAACCTACATAATACAGTGATATCTTTCATTACATCTTGCTATATGTTTACGTAGGTGATGATGAGTCTAGTGGCTTTTGTTCACATACTTAGGCTCAATGGAGTCAGGCTTCTTCTTACAGTTTGAACAATACAAAGTATTCCCATCATCTTTAGGCTTTAATGCACACTTAGCACACCTTTCATATTTCCAACCATGCCGGGTCTCTAACCTTTCTATTAGGCATGTCACAACAAAGCTTTCTCCCTAAAAATAAAGTATGCAAGAATTGAACAATCCAGGGAGAAAATATATTAATGAACTAAGGATTACGGAAAGTGAGAAGCATTGTTATAGCTACATACAATCTTTTGGTCATTGATTTCAGAGATGTTAATCCTTTTGTTATTTAAAAAATATCTGGACATGGATACTTGGCTTGACTGGGATGGCATTTGTTGACTTAAAGTGGTCATGAGAGGAGAATCCCGGTCCTTTGCACTGAAGCAACATTTGAAAATGAGATTTGCATTATGACATAAGAATATAAAAAATGATGTCTAGGAAGAGGAATACTCATCAATCAATTGCTTCACTTCTTGGATGGGAGGATTGAATAAAACTCTTGTAGCATTGAAGGAACTACATATTTGGGACCCTCATAGAAATGTGGAATAATATTTGATCATGTTAATTGGAGTTTTATTGAAGTACAAACTGAAAGTACTCAGAAATGATTTTGTAAACAGATTTGTGACCATCATCTGACAAAGCAATCCTGGCCAAATTTATCACCACAACTACAGGAGTCTCCATATTCTCCTATTGTGCCATGTAAGCATTAGTGGAATACTCATCAAACAAAACACAATCAATATCAACTTGACTGAAAAAAGAATAATTTGTTAGTGACAAAGTAACAGAATGATGCCCAATGTTGAATTGTTGAAAGGGAGTACTTAATATCAGTTAGGAGCATCTTAAGTTCATTTTTAGTCTCATGATCTCTTCAAAATTCCTCAAGGCAACCTATTGATTTGACAAAGACAATCACATCTGCATAACAAAACATAAAGGCAATAGAGTGACTGGACATAATGATGGAGAGGGATTGAAAATATAGATTGACATATTGTTTATACCAATGAGATGATCAGCAAAATTGCTTTCGTCAGACTTGAGAATGTCCTGAATAGGCATGAAAAAGTAAGAATATAATGGAATATTGGCATCTTGCTCTCTCACAAAGGTTTGTTGAGTGAAGAGGATCTTGAATGGATGAGTAGTCCCCTTGTACATATTAGAATTTTGCAAAACAATGAAGATTGCAATGAAGTATGTTTTGCCTTCTGTTAAGGTGTTGCGGTATTGATCTTGTAGGTTTTTTGCAATCAAGGTGGCTTGGATTTTAGTGCCCTGTGACAATACAAACCATAATGTTAACATGTAAAACAACCTCATAAATCTGGAAGACAAATGAACATGAAGGTATCAATGAATCAATGAAACTTAAAAAAACCTCCTGATCAACTAAGATCATAGTAATGCAAAATAATTCACTCGGTGAAGACTTTTGGTACACATTCCACCTCAAGACACGAACAACGATTGTCCACCTCTCAGTCCCATCATGGACATCTTGGAGCGAGGAAACACGAGACATGGTAGAATAGTAGCTGGATGCTTGGACTGGAAAAAGATATATGAAACAGTATGAAGAACCATATATGAAGATGCTTGCATGATCTTCCCAGTTTCAAGGCAACATTTTGTAATATAGGAAGAAAGAAAAGGAAAACTAAAATTTGGACTTTGGTTTGATTCTAACATGATATATGTCGACCGAGTTGTAATTTTGAGAGGTAGAAGCAATGTCTTCAATTTGGCCGAGGAGCTTTGTAAAAGTAGGATAGGCTGGACACCTTTTTGGCTTACACGAAATAGGAAGATATTAAACAATCATTTTATGTGTGGTGAAAGTTATAGGAAAAGGTGAAGAAATGTTATTTACAGACATCATGAAGGATTCAGTACCTTTTCATTAGATCCGGTTAAATTTCAAACTACATTTGCTTTTTTAATTAGCAAGCGACATATGCATAGTGTTCATTGAGACTAACAACAATCCTGCATGGTAGAGGCATGGAGGTCATTTGTTTTAAGTAGAGTAGCTGGACAAGTCTTTTCAAAACAACTAGGTGGGGCGACAGCAAAAATTTAATAACTTCATGTTATATGTTTACATGGTTACATGCAAAGCAGCAAAGAGAAAAGTAGGATATTAAGTTACTGGTTTATCTGACTTTATTTGTTTAAGGTCTAATTTAAAGTAGTATGATGAACATATGAAGAATGAAAATGCTTGAATGAAAGCTTGTTTCTCGGATATGAAGATGCTTTTGTAACAGCAGGATAGGCTAGACACCTTTTGTGGCTTACACGAAATAGGAAGATGTGAACAAAAAATTTATATGTGTGGTGAAAGTTATAGGAAAAAGGTGGGAAAATGTTTTTACAAGACATTATGAAGGTTCCATTGGATTTTCATGAGATCCTGTTAAATTTCAAACTACATCTGCTTTTCTACTCAGCAAGCCAAATATGCATAGTGTTCATTGAGACTAACAATAATCCTACATGTTAAAGTAGCTGGACAAGTCTTTTGACTTACACGAAATGACAATATCAAACAAAATCATGTTATGTATTTGGAAAGTTATATGAAAACAGCTAGGAATTAAATGCCATATGCAAAATCAAGTGTCATATCACAATGTGCTTTGTGTAATATCAATTGAAAGATTATTTGAATCAAAGGTTATAATGCGTTTTGGATGGTTAAATAGGAAAATTTACTATTAGTTGGGTGTGAGTTATGTTGTTATTAGTGTCTTGATTATTTAGGCTATATAGTTAATTTAGTTTTTATAAGTTTTTTGTATAATGACCAGCATCAAGGATGAAATTCTACGGACATGGATGCTGAGGAGGCATCATTAATTTGTTGACTTTACATTGTATGTTTACATGTTTACATGAAAAGCACCAACCAGACAAGCATGACCTTAACTGACTGGTTAACACAAGACGTTACATGTTTAAGGAATCTGTTTCAACGTAGGTTATAGCCTTGGTTACAAAGTTTCCATGATTGCAAATTTTTCAAATTGTAAACTATCTAAATCAGAAGGTCACAATGGAAGATGGAAAAGCAGTGGGGTCACATTTTGTTTGGTGCTTTCCACAAGGTAACCTTTTTCAAAGCAGACAGTTTGCAGACATGACTAGTGAGGCGGTAGCAGAACTTTAATAACTTCACGTTATATGTTTACATGGTTACATGCAAAGCAGTGAATAGAAAGGCATGACCTTAAGTTACTGGTTTAATTGACTTTATTTGTTTAAGGAATCTAATTGAAAGCAGTACAATGAACATATGACGAATGAAAATACTTGAATGAAGGATGAAGACTCAGATATGAAGATGCTTGAATGATGTTTACAGTTTTAATGCACCATTTTGCTTTATATGAAGAATGAAATTGTGTCTAAGGATGTTCTCCTTTTTAATTTGTCCCACATAGACACTTGCAATTTTTTGCCATTCAGTTACTTAAGATTTTTAATTACAACATGCTCAATGCAGATAAACTATTAGACTGATTTGAAATTTTACATTGCTATTTCAATGTATAACCCCTCACACCTATTCCAACATATAATGCTGCACGCTAAACCAGAAACAAATTATGAAACTCAATATAATTCCATCGGCTCAAAGTTTTATACCAGTGTTCAGAGCTGTAAACAATTGGTCTCACATGGACCGCTTTTTTGGCTTACAAGAAATGGGAAAAATGATAAAAGCATGTTATCTGTGGGGAAAGTTAAATGAAAAGCGGCAAAACTTTTTTGCTTACATGAAATAGTTAAATGGTTGGCTGTTCCATTATCAAGGCAACCAGTAATTTTTCTTAAGCTCCGTTGAATAAGAAAATACATAGTGTTCATTGTGCCTAACAACAATCTTGCATGTCAGCATGACTGCAGACAATGTATACATAGGCTAATGCATGGAGGTCAAAAGTTCTCACTAGAATAGCTGGACACCTGTTTTGACTTACACGAAATGGCAATATAATTCAAAATAATTTTATGTGTTTGGAAGGATATATAAAAAGTGGGAGAAATTGTATTATAAGACATCTTGAACGCATGCAATCCCTTGTCATGACCTATAGTGCCAGAGAAAGTAATAATGCTATTTCACTCAGCAACAACCATATGCATTATGTTCATTCAGTTTAACAACAATGATGTAGTTCAGAATGCTTGCAGACATCGCAAACAGAAGCTAAGGCATGGAGGTCAAATCTGTTTAGTATATTAAGTGAACAACTTTTTAGACGTACTACTACAATCCAAGAACACAGCAGCTTGATGATTGATGCTTGTGAAGTTAGATGGAAACTGGGTTGAAAAGTTTAATTAGTGGAAAGGTTAGTAACAGGTTATCATTAAAGGTAATGCAAAAATTTGCAAAGTGATGTGCAAAGTTTAATGAGAGACTTTGAATAAAAAAATGCGTTTTGGATTGTTCAAAGGATGATTGTGTTATTTAATTCAACTGCGTATTAAAATCAGCTGGAACACATAGTTTTTTTATTCACTCAATGAGTTTAGACAGTAACAAAAACAAGTCCTATTACTTACACCAGAACAGATCAATATGTGACAATAAGCTAGCATTCATATTCCTACTTAATATATTTATAGATCTAGTCATAGATGATGTATGCATATGGGTAACATGTTTTTTTGGTTTTCTAGAATGTGACGATGCAATCAAATTGAACAGAGTCAATGATGAAGGATTGCAAACATGGATTGTTAAGCTAAAGGATTAATGTGAAATACACTTTAAACATGGAATCAGAAATAGTAGGACAAAACTTCAAATGGTTACAGAAAAACCATCATTTCTTCTTCTGAATATGAAGGACTTAATTATGCATAATCTGAACATGGATTAAAACCAAATGCATTTTTTTTATTGGTTCCCATATTTCGAAAAGCCTGTAAGTTTAATGAAATTGATACCTGAAACATAGTACAGGATGCGTCAGAACAAAAAAAACAGGCCCTACTTCAGGTTATCTCAGATTGACAATGACAAGCATATCAGATAAAGCATTTGAAAGAAGAGAGGCACACTTGGTGAAAGTGATACTTGGTTAAGGATATTGAACAAAGGGTAAAGGCAGTCTTAGTTAAGGAATCTGATTGAAAAAAGTCTGCAGACTTGGTTACTGAGCCGTACGAATGCACATTCATTCATGCACACAGTTTTCTAAAAACTTACATGGTTAAGGAAGTTGCTTGCTGAAACATCTTAAAGGATGTTGTCTTTATTTCATTTTCATGAACACGAAAGCAATTGGGTGCACACTTTGAGCCTCGTAAACAGCTGAAACGATGTTGCCTTTGTTGGATGAACATGAAAGCAATAGGCCGCATACTTTGATATTGGCAAATAAGTCTCTATCTACTAGGTTATGTGACCAAGTTGAACGGCAGAAGTAAAGATAAATAGAAATTATGCAGTCGGCTGATGTTTGAATTTTTTTATGCTCCTGATTCAAAAGTCCGGCTGATAGTTAAATGCAAATGTTGACGTGTTGAATTTTTGGAATTGGCATTTGTCAAGTGAATGCAAAAGTTGATGTGTTTAATTATTGGATTGGCACTTGTCAAATCCTTCCATCGTCAGCCTCTCCGTAAAGACACTTGTAATATTTTCATGTGCTAACTAATCATCAACTTATGATAATTTATAATAAATAGGCTACTCATGCAGCCATCATTTAAGTTGTTTTTGAATGGTTTGAATAAATTCTATGAAGCTCCATTATGATTGAAAAATGATATAGGCTACTCATGCAGTCAGGTACAATGAAAGACTTGCGAATCTGATTCTTTATTTGATGATTTTTATATGCCTTGCAGAATAGCGACAAACCACTTGTGTTAATTAGTAAATGATATTGTGGTAAACTCTTGCACTCAAGATTACTAATTCAGCCATTATACTGCAACCAAACATGAACGGCTTTTTTATCCAGCATCGTGGGTTATGCGTTGTGAACGATTTCTGGGTCTCACTAATGAGTTAAACGTGGTACAATAACAAATTAACAACATTACTCATGCAGCCATTGATTAGCACTCAGCTCAACTTTTACAATTCAGGTAGTGCATGAAGACAAACATAATAAACATTCATTTTACATGACTTCTCAGCTGCCGTGACGTCTTTCACTAATCTTCCAGCTGCCTTAAGATAACCATCAAGCCATATCAGGAAGAGCAGAGCGATTCACTTCAACACCTACATAAACATACCGGGCTACTTGTACAGGCGTCCGGTTAAATATTCTGATGCATTCAGATACTGGATTGGACATACATTTTTGTAGGTGGTAGCATGCGAGCTACTCCATAAGAGCTACAATGATGGAACAAAACAAAATATTTAGTGATCACAAAATAGATAAACAATGGTGCATGCGTATATTATGCAAACCAAACAGATGAACAAAGCTACACTACACAGTTAAGATATGCAGCCATTGCAGCAAGGTGATCAGGAATACGAAAACGCACCATAGAATGGAGGGGGTAGCATGCGAGTAGGATATGAACTTCAAAAGGCACCCAACAAAAAATGATGCCTGCTGAAGCATCAATAAAAAACAAATGACCTGAGTTACCACCTCATTATGCATGCACTTCAGCTCCGTCGTCCATATTAGATGAGGAGAATATATGTTTGAAGACGTGGCTTAAACCCGAAATCAGAATAGAAACATCCTACAACAAACCAAAGTTACCAACACCTTTAATGATTAATACAAACATCCTACAACAAACCAAAGCAAAGCCAAATTGTACTACAATATTCATGCATATGAGTATCAATAAGCACACCGTGAAAATTAATGCATGCTAAGGATCAATAAAAAAACAGATGACCTGAGTTACCACCAATATTAAATCGCAGCATCCTCCTCATGATGCATGCAGTCCAGGGCCGTCGCCTATATTAGAGGAGGAGAATATATGTTTGAAGTCCAGGCTCAAACATGATATAGAAGAAAACAAAGTAAGGCCAAATTGCACTACTACAGTATTCATGCATATGAGTATCAATAAGCACCGAACATAAATAGCAGAATCTATATTAGAGGGAGAGAATAGATGTTTGAAGGGAGTGCTCAAACCAGCTGCTACAGCAATATTAGATGAAGAGAATATATGTTTGAAGGGAGTGCTCAAACCAAACACGGACAAGGAATGAGAGATTGTAAGAGGGAGAAAATGTCATTGGCATGAAAGGCGACATATGTGGCATCAGATGAGCCGACAACAATGAAGGAGAAGCCGAGAGCGAAGGAACAGATCTCGAAAAGTTTTTTTGTTGTAAGCCATGCAAGTGCTTGTGAACAGTTAAATGTGAGAGGAGCCAATGTGAGCCGGTTATAAGAAGGTGGCTTGGTGGAGAGGTATTATAGTATATATTGATTATTTTAGCATCATTTTGAGCTAGTTTGGTTATTCAACAATTGATACTTACAATGTCATAATCATATGATTATATTTTAATGATTTTTGTTTATATTATTCATGGTAACTTCTTGAAGCTTATAATGCAACTTGGAGGAATGGTATCATAATTCTCATCAACATGGTTTGGCATGAAAGAAATGTGGCACCATGTGAAGGTAAACTTGGGCATCCATCTTCAGTGATTCATTCATAAACTATTAGCATCATTTTTATTTAGAGTATATTTAAATTAACTGTAAAAATTACTTTTTAACAAAATTTATGATATACGAAATAAGTAGGTGAAAAAAATTGCGTCTTTACTTTAAATGACCATAAGTTGTTGGATTTAAAAAACTTGGACCTCTCCTGCTACCATAATCGTGCAGTATATAGTCTTGTTCATTAATTAAATGCTTTTTCCTATTTGTCCTAATTTAATTGTCTGTACAGGAGTTTTCTTCCTTTAGTGCTTGTCCAACTACCTACTTGCATTATAAATTTATTGTCTTTTAATGAAATGTTATCTTCTATTAAAAAAAGAGAAAAGTTAAATCTCATGATATTGATATGTCACAATCAAAATGCAAATAAACGAAAAGCAACAAGAGAATATTTAATGTGACTTGTCAGATTGCCTTTGCTCCATCCAGTCATCAGGTAATCTATCTGTTTGAAAAATCTTTGATACACGTAAATCAAAATAAAAAGATATTAAAATATGTATAAAATATTTTAAAATTCGTAAAAAATATTTTAAAATCTATAATTTTTTTTGGATTTCATAAATTTTTTTTTTTAAATTCGCAAGACGGTAAATTGACACAATCTCACAAAACACACACTTATTTCATTAAAAATGCGATTCGAGACCACATGAAGAATGACAAATAATCTTCCATGAAGATTGGTTCAACATTACAAATCAGCACAAGACTAATCAAAGTCCATCAGAAAGACATACACGTACACACCAGCAGAAGTAAAACTATGCATTTATTCATAGAAGAACACAGTAATACTTGATCAAAACGTACGAGGATATACATGCTGCTGCTGCAACAACAACAACAAATACTTGGGGAAATCTTTACCTAAACTTCAGTCCTCGTCGTCTTCATCATCTCATCATTAGTAGACAGGGATAATTCTAAAGAATGTAAAATGGATCCTAAAACTTCAATCCTTGTTTCTCCAACTTGTCTTGGATAATCACATCAAGTTGTTCAACCATTTGAGACGAAAGATAATTCTTCCAATCTCCAACTTCTCCACGCCTGAAGAAAGTGTTATTCTCTTCTCCAGATGACAACTTCCCTTTCTTATTCACTTCGAAATTGCTCAGATTCTCAAAACTACAAAGTTTCAATATATCACTCACAACGTTACCACCACTTTCTTCTTCCCTAGAAAAGCCACACCCTGTAAACTCAGCTAGCTGCTTTAAGACCTTATCTGGCTCTGCCTTTAGCTCCTCGAACCTCAAGAACATTATCTTATCTGGCCTCTCCAAACTTGCCTTATAGTACCCCAACATGTGATCCCAAAATGGCCCATAAAGGCTCACTCCTCTGCAAAACTTCTCGAATGAATCCTCAATTGAATTAGACCCTTTGGTTTCTGGCCTTAACCTGTTCGTGAAGTGCCAAAGCGAGACAAATATATCCTTAGGGTTTCTGCACAAGTACACTATCTTACACCCGGACGACTTAGTGGACTCGGGAAGTGAAACATACGGGAGGTGACTTGAGAAGAGCCTCGGTGACGAAAACAAACTCAGATCAGGCTTAGTTTTGTGAAGGTACTGGTTAAGCTCCAAGAAGGGCACAAGAGCATGAGGGTTGGTAGTTAGGAGAGGATGAGAGTGATGATGGGTTTGGCCCGTTCGGGTCGTTTCGGGATTCGGGTTCGGATAATAGTTCTTACGGTTAAGTGTAGCGAAAGTAAGGGCTTTGAGCCAAGTAGTGCCAGATTTGGGTGAAGTGATGAGGATTATATCGGAGTCATGGGCTTGGAAATGGTTCTGACAATTGAGAACTCCTTGCATTTGCCTGGTTGTGTGCCAAAAGCCTTGATACTGATGGAGCCGGTTCGCAACCCAACCCGGTTCAGCAGGTAAGGTGGCAACAAGCTCTCTGCATTGTTGAGAAAGGTCGTCTTCTTGGAGGTATTCTGGAAGAACAACAGGAACAAGATCAGAAGGCTTATTATTAGAATCTTCTGCAGGCATGGTTAGTCAATAACTATATGACAGTATAATGACGATAAAGCGAGAGGAAACAAAGAGATCAACGATCGGTCGGTGAAAGACGAAGTTGAAGATAAAGGAGATATTGGAAGTGGGTTTATATAAGAAAATATATAACAGGAGGACACAGAATCACGCGTTATCGTTATCGGCTGTAAAAAGGGAACAGTAAGTGTGTATGA
>JANTPZ010091176.1:0-26725 GCA_025593235.1 Vachellia pachyceras | reverse complement strand
ATTTCTTGTCATGCTCAAGCTGTCGCTTCAGTTGATCAACAATCGACTCCCCTTCAATTTCGCTGACATTGCCTCCTTCAAGAGATCCAAGAACAGGCTCTATTGAAGGGGCCTTCTGAAGTTCTTGAATTCCATTGGAGCTTGAAGTATTGGTTTGCATCTCAAGGTCATCGACATGGTCAATGGGAACGACTGCTGACATGCTAGATGCACTACGGGGAGAATAATTATTAGGTGAATGTGATCGCTTTGGTTCTTCGTCTAGTCCATCAACTTCAGTTGGAGTTTGATGTTCATGCACAAAACCATGTGCTTCTCTTTCCTCATTTGTAACAGGGAGCTCATTCACATTACTCGACTTATCATTCCCACGACTTGAAAATGCTGGGTCATCTCCACTTGTCGCCGTTTCAGTTGATGCACGTGTAACTGTTACGGTTCCCTCTATGGCCTTCTCATGGTTTTCGGATAAACACCCAATATCACTTGCTTGTGTATCATCAGCAACTGGGAAATTTCAAAGTGCAAATGTTAGACATCTTATGAAATCTATGTAGTCATATAACAAAAGTGTATGAATTGCAAAGCATAAAAGGATTACATTTCTTCGATGACGTGCCAGCCAGAGGAGGAGTATTCGAAGTTACGAGCTCAGAAATTGCAGCAGGGAGAGAATTCTGAGAAGGACAGGCGAACTTGCTCCCTTCTGGTTCTTGCCTACTAGGAATACCCACGGCATCATCAGATGATGGCGAAACTTCATTTAGTGAAATGAGCTCAGGCATTTCAGAACTAGGTGACTTTCCATTGGGCTGTTGCCATTTAATTTGTCCGAAACTGTAGTCATTACCAGAAGCATCAGAAACTGTGGAGTTGACATCAGGGTGATTGCTGACGTTGGGCCTCACACATGGAAATAAAATCAAAGGCTCGGTTTCTGAGGAAAGAATGTGTGGCTTTGTTGGATTTGAATCACTCGGAAGACATTTCGATTGTGCCACTTCTGTGAATTGAGGCATGAGATTGTTCCTGACTTCAACGTTTTGATGATTTTGGCCACCAATATCATCATCGTCAGAAAATGCGAACTCGGATTCAGAATCAGAGGCAAGTTTCACCTCGGTGTACTCAGCATAATTAGACAATGAATCAGAAGAACACCTTCCTAAGCAAGAAGGTTTCTCACATATCTTCTTGAGGTTGCTCTGGTGGTTTCGGCAGTTCTTCTTGCAAATATCAGGCAAACGAAAGTCTGGCTTGAAAACAGATATCCTAGGAGATTTCAGTAGGAGAGATCTTTGAGAACTCTGCATTGAGCTCCAAACCCTGCCACAACAGCTGCACGGCTTTGAGCCCAAATAAGTGATAAACGTATCTCTGTTGGGCAGGGAGCTTTGAGCTGGTCCCAATTTACCCAACAACAGCCTATGAGTCTTAGATTGAGATTTTTCCTCTGGGGCGATCGACATGAGGCAGTCATCACACATCTCATGACCATCCGAAACCTTATCATGGATATGACATGATACCAAAGACGATATTTCTGATCTGTGATTGCTACAAAGAAGATTCTGATAACATTCTAATTTCTGTTTTTTTCCATTTATTGCATGATCGATTCTGGAGCACAACACGCAAGGGATTTGCAGATCGCAGTACGTTGCAAATGTCGCCAACAGATAAGATATTACGGCATTGATGAAAAGAAGAAATATCAAAAACCACTCACAAGCTGCAGATGTGAGAACGTCGTAAAAGCCCTGTATCCTTCGTGCTTTCACAAATGTGGTTTCGGTTTTTGCCATATCCATCGTCATAGATCCAGAAATCCACCAGATTCACGCCGGGCAAGTCACTTCTTAAAAGCCTTCCTCGGTTCCTCCCAATTAACTCAAAGCAAACAAAATTGCATCCCCATGATCGGTGTGGATTATGGCACCAAAATCAGATCGAGCCAGGACTATATATGAGTAGAACAACTTAAGGAGCAGTCAGAATGGTTTTAATTAAAATCAAAGCCAATGCATGCAATTAATGTATATGTTCCGCTGAAAGATGATTCTTAAAAATTAAACGTCAGATGGATATTACACGCCACGAACAAATCAATAAAACCATGTTGATCCGAATGAAATATAGACGCGCATAAACATGAGTTAGACGCTTAAGATGATAATGGTGAGCCAAACACGATGAGTTCAACCATCCGACATCGGCTCCGTTTGGATAACCCGTTGAGAAAACGGACACAGATTTCGAGGCAATTTACGTGAAAGGAAAAGTGTCTCGGTAAACGCACCCGTTGTACAAACGGGTAAAACAAACGGAGCAATCTTATGTTCATGAATATAAGAAACAAAAGAGGTGAGAAAGAGACTAAGAAATTTTTGAAACAATAATAATAATTGGAGAGACTGACATGCCAAGCAAATTCTCAGCGAGTCCCAGAAAATGATAGAAAATTTCCAATGATTGGGTTTTAAAAAGAAACCGAATCAGCTAAGAGGTCAAGACAATGAAAGATCCATAAATCAAACATAATTCGTGAAGTTCATGCATATCTGCATCGGAAACACAGAGAAATGTGTGTACCTGTTCTGCAGCTTATGAGGAAGGGGAAAGAGACGGAGAGATCAAAACTACGAGGAAAGATGGTGAAGAATTTTTGTTTCTATTTTTTTCCTTCAGAAAAATAGGAAATTTCCTATTGTGCCCGGATTTGCATGCTGGTTCTTCACTGATGGTAAAAAAAGAGTGACCGTTAAGATCAACGCCTTTTGGCTTAGTTTAGTTATGCTCAAAGATACACATTGTAAGCCTCAGCCTCTGTTAATTATGTCAACCTTTAGCGGCCTTTAGGCATTCAGGGCCAGGGCCAGATGTTTAATTGATCATACTACAAAAAAAAAAATAAACAGGGTTATTTTTTGCCATTAAATATTAGTAGATAGTGCAATGATGTATCTTGTGAGCCTAGTGTGAACAAATAAATTTATTATAGACTCGTCAGATTAAAAGGATCAATTGCATTTACAGATAAATCTTCGTCGCTAGCAACAATATTATTAACACCGATTCAAAATGAAAGCTGGGATCCATTCATTCATGTCACAGACAAAAATGGATTCTTGTATGCACAGCAATAATGGAAAGACAGGGCCCGGGATTGGACAGAGCCGCGACAATTATCTCTTGACTTTATTGGCCTGTTTAATAATTAATCAATAAGTGGGAAATGGAAGAAAGAGAAGGGATTGCTCAACAGAGATGGTGCCAGAATAGTTTGTTTAAAAAAAAATCACGTTCTGAAAATCGCAGGTTGCGAAAATGAGTGATATTCCATGCGAGAGAACGACTGTGCCTTCCGGTCCTTCGATCAATGGAAGACCTGTTGTAGATGAAAACCGAAGTTTATCCACAGAAGAAGCTGATCTGTTGGGGAGCAGCATCAAAAGAATGCCAGAGGATCAAACTATGTCTGGTAACACTCAAGAAAAAGTACAGGGTGCAAAGGACGACGTTGTAATGGAGGAAACTTCTCCCCAGGATGCGTATGATACCCATCCTCAAGTCATGCAGGAAGTTAAAGGTTCAGCCAAGATGCAAATCTCTGATAAAACCAAGCTTATGGGTGGATCAGAAAGGACCTCTGATGAGGACTTGGAGGAGCAAATGCGTGAATGGATCATGTATTTATGAAAATAAATCTTTGTGCGGGCCATCTTGCCAAGATGCCCATGATTTAGCAGAAAACTTTTGTCTATTTGATCAACCTCCTCCCTCCTTACCATGGATGGTGTCTGGTGAGGGATCTTAGTGCTTGGTGTATTGTTTGTATGTTTGTTTTACTTGACATCCAGTATTTTACTCAAAAGAAAGTATGTTTTGCTTTAAATCATTTCAATCAAACCTTACAACTATCTGACCAAAGGAAAAATCTTCAGTGAAATGTACATGTGCACGTATATGTGGCTGAACAGTGGAATCAGATAAACAGGCATTTATTCCCTTCATGCATGTGTCTAATCGTTATTCAGGATGTTACATACCTTTTTTTTGCCAACATGTTTTGGATGTTAGATCTATTTCTGAGTGCTCTTCATGATTCAAAGCTCTCTGTGCCAAAGAATTTAGATTATACAACTCTGGAAAGAGATTCGTTCTCCAGGTTGCTTTAGGTATCAGGACAGAGTTCATTCTTTTTTTGCTACCCCTTTTAGGGTGATATATTATATCAATGTTTTCGGTTGACAAACAAAAAGAAATCTCATAGAAGTTTCTAAAATTTAAATTAATAATATCATATTAATAAATAAAATTTAAACTTGCTTTGTCTCATTTTACCAATTAACACGGCCGCCGTGACAAATCAACATTTTTGTCGTTAACCCTGTTAAAATTATAGAACTAAAAGTATGCTTAATAATTTTGAGAAATCAAAATGAAATATCATGTAAAATTGAAAGACTGAAGGTATATTTTAATATAAGAAATGTTTAAGAAAGAGAAGTTATTGATATACTTTTACAAATATTAAAGTATGCATTTAATCCTTTAAATTTATATTAAATTTTAGTTTAATTCCTTAAATTTAAAAAGTGCACTTTAGTCATTTTGTTTTAACGCTGTTAGTTTCATTTAACGGAAAATGTTGATTTAACAAATTTAAGTGGTGATTCTGCAGTAGAATGATAATAAAATGTGATTAAATTTTAAAATAAAAAATTATTATATTAAATAATTAAAAATTAAGTATATTTTACCAGTATTTAATCGCATAATCACCGTTTAACTTTAATGAGTCAACATTTTCCTTTAAAACAAACTAAAAACTTCAAAATAAAAGGATTAAAAGTGTACTTTTAACTTTAAAGGATTAAACTAAAACTTGATGTGAATTTAAATGACAAAATGTATAATTTAACCCCTTTACAAATAAGGAAGCTAATTGATTGATTTATTAATTATTTTTAAACTAATTTATTTACTTTATAAACTAATATACAATATGATACAAAATAAATGCTTTTAAATATATAAAAAATTGACGGTTACTACTTGACTATTTGGAGGAAGGAGAATGATAGGTTATTTGGGTGAGCTATTTTTCCATTAATGAAAGCTGGTTTAGATAAGTATTTTTTTCATTTTTTATATTACACATAAATTGAAATGAAATTTTTTTCACACACTTAACTCCGCTCTCCACGAGCCCTGAAGCGGTCACAACTCATACCCCATCATGGCACATCGACAAATAAGCTAGCACATTACTCAGTTAAATTAGGATTGATTTGCTGGGCTTCGCCGAGTTGGAACTGTTTCTGAACTCGCCTCCCTCCTTTCCGCTGGAGCCTCACTGGAATATCGTAACGCACCATTGGCTGAATGCCTCTCCATCCACAAGCCCTCAAATCCTCCATTGTCCACTATGCACCATCCTTACCCCCCACATGTCGTCGAAACCCTTCCCTTATTTTCCCTTTCTCTCACCCTCGCTCAGTTTTCACCCGCAACGGCGCCCAAATCCCGTTGCCCAACCACTTCTCCGCCTCACTCGCATCTGCTCCCTACGCTGCTGAAAACCATTGGAAGTCGAGGAGCTCTGGAATCAAGGATAGCGATGTTGCTACTCTGGGGAACCTTTGTGTCGACATTGTGCTCAATGTCCCTCAGTTGCCGCCTCCCTCTGTCGAGGAACGCGAGGCATTTATGAAACAGTTATCGGCTTCTCCACCTGACAAGGTAGCTTCTCCTGCCCGTACCTTCCCTCAAATTCATCTTTTTTTATCCTGCAATTTTGTGCCTGGTTTTAGCCCTTAGAGCAGCCTATTTGGCCCTCGGCTCTCTCTTATCCGGTTACCACTGTCACATTAAAATCTTTTTTAAAAAAAATTCTGAAGCCTTCAGTTTTTAGGTGTACACTCCTGTTTTTGCTTTTTATTAAACTAAGCACGTCAGTCTGGCTTCATGTTTGCAAAAAGTATGATGTTTATTTTACCCATCTTCTCCCAAAATATTATTTACATCAATTGTGCTAAGTACAATGGACCAAGCAAAAATCTTAAGCAGATAATTCTGAATTTGATATGTTTGGTGTACATCCAATCCATTTCCATTGAGGAACACGTCTTTAGTTTTTTTTAATCATACAATGAGAATGCATTAAAAACAATGTCTTTACCTTTTTTGTATTTCTTAATGCGAGGGCTGATGCAGTCTCTCATTGTTTTGATATCTTTTGTTTCACCTTTGATTCTACGGTTTTCCATCTAGAAATACTGGGAAGCTGGCGGGAACTGCAATGTGGCTATAGCCGCATCAAGACTGGGACTTGACTGCACTGCAATTGGTCATGTGGGTAATGAGGTATATGGGAAGTTTTTGCTTGATGTGCTTAACGATGAGGGCATTAGGATGGTACAAATGAGTGATGACGTCGATGTTGCCAACAACTCCAGTGCCGCGCATGAAACACTTCTGTGCTGGGTTCTTGTTGATCCTTTACAAAGACATGGTTTTTGTAGGTAAAATTTTATATCAAAGTTGTATGTCATTGTAATAGCTGTCACAAATTTGTTATCATACTTGCTTTACAAATACCTGAACAAGCTTGTTCTCTTTTCTAGTCGGGCTGATTTTAGCAAGGAGCCTGCATTTCACTGGATGAAGCAATTGTCCACAGAAGTAAAATTGGCTATTAAAAAGTCAAAGGTCTTATTTTGCAACGGATATGGCTTTGATGATCTCTCTCCCTGTTTACTACTCTCGGCAGTGGAATATGCCGTTGAAGCCGGCACAGCGATCTTTTTTGATCCTGGGCCACGTGGAAGGAGTCTTTCAACTGGGACACCGGAAGAACAAAGAGCCTTTTACCATTTTCTGAGGATGAGTGATGTTCTTCTTCTAACTTCTGATGAGGTTTCATTTCTAGCTCCACTTAGATAGCTTTTATCTGGCTGTTTTCTAGTTTCTTACAATGTATTTTCTGTCTGCATTTCCTATTATGTGTTTTGTATTTCTTATATTAGCTTATTATTTTTGTAATTTCTCCACATAACTTCGTATGAGCCACAAATTTTTGTTTGCGAAATGAAAATAACTAAATGGCTGTATCTCAGTTTTTTTTTTTTAATGTTGAGGTCTCATGTTTATGTTGTGTGTTAATAAGGACCTCATGAACTTTATGTAATGATCCCAACATTCGTCTTAAGAATGGGTTTGTTTTGTTTGTCAAAATTATGTAATACAACTTTGTAGCATTACTTGATTGGGAATTCTATTTTTTGGTGCCACATAGATGAAACTCTGGGCATTCTAAAATGCTTGTCCCGTAGTGCAAATTGATGTGGCAACTTCTCATGCATGGCTTAACAACTCTTTATGACTGCTTGTATGATGACCTGTTCCAAATTTCCAACGCCCTTGCGGATATGTTAATGAGCTAAAACAGTTTGTAGTCCATACTAGTTGAACATGGAACTCTAAGGCTGGCCCATTCAACTAATGTGTAGGTCTGGGTTGGTATAGACATAGATCATCCATCATGCTGGCGAGCTCAGCTACACAAAATGCTGATTAAATAATTATCAATTACTCTGAGGGGGAGAAGATTTACTTGAGTGGTGGTTATGAATTGGTCTCTGTCTAATGTCGCTTTATCCAAGCTTATTTTGAACCGGTTGACACTTGAAAGATTCAAAAAATCATGAACTTTATTTGCTGGCAGTTGACTTTCTACTGTTAAATTTAACTACATGTTTGGCGTTAATGTATGACATGACAGGCTGAGTCATTAACTGGCATAGGAAATCCAATATTAGCAGGGCAAGAATTGCTTAAAAGAGGGATCCGCACAAAATGGGTGATTGTGAAAATAGGTCCCAGAGGTTCAATCCTAATCTCTAATTCGAGTATAGCTTGTGCTCCTGCATTCAAGGTATGCTCTTCTGAGTTTGGGTTTTCTGTTCAAATGCTATATCCGTGAAACATATGATAACGGAAAATATTATGATTTTTTTTTCAATAACTGTATGACCTTGTATCCAAACTAAATGGTCGCATCGCATGGACCTCAATTTTCTGTTCCTTCACAAATTTATCTTCAACTAAAAGATCCTTTTAAACAAGTCAAGCATTGCATGCAAATGCAGACGTGCCAAAATCATGCCCAAGATTGATTCTGATATGCTCCAACTGTAACACATGTTTACGTGTTCAATGTGTTATGTTTGTCTCTCAATAAATTATTAAATTTAACTAAATTCATATCTTCTGGTGTTTTTCTTTTTGGCCTTCGAGAGTCCCTTTTTTATGTTAATATATTCATTATATTTATTCTCTTCAGCTTTCTCTATCTTGGAGCAAACTAATTGGATTTTTAAAAATGTTCTCAGGCCAATGTTATTGATACCGTTGGATGTGGGGACAGTTTTGTAGCTCCCATTGCTTATGGTTTTATAAATAAGATGCCAATGGTTAATACGTTAGCAATAGCAAATGCAGTGGGCGCTGCCACTGCTATGGGTTGTGGTGCCGGTAGGAATGTAGCTTCCCTGGATAAGGTTACAGGTATATTGCGATCATCAAACCTTAACGTAGATGGTGAATTTTGGACGGACCTGCTTGAAAAGTACGTGGATGCTCAGGAAATAGTATTTCTGTCAAATGATGTGGCCATTGGAAAAAGAAATCAGCTCAAAAACGTCTCCTTCAATAAGGTTGCCTCTGAATTGTTGCCCAGGTTCAAATTTCCCCAGCTAGAGGAGAGAGTGCTTTCTTGACAGATTTTGGATACAATCAATTAAAATTAAAAGTGATTCAATTCCCACTCTGGTCATCTGAGTGCTTTACGCTTTGACTACCTTTTAGTGAAAGCCTCGCGTTGAGTAATTATTGCAGAAGAGTTCATTCGCCGTCTTGATTGCGTTGGAATTATTGTTGAAAAGGCGCTTCATTGATGAAAATTATATGAAATCCCGTGGTTAGGTGATCATCAACTATGTTAACTGATTGCTGCAATTGAAAATGGAGCAATATGATGTTGCTATGATATCTAACACCTTTTTTCATGTTTTGGTCCGAAATTCTAATACCCCCACAGATTCTAATTTTTCACCACTGCAGAGGACAAACTCTAATTCCTCCCGCCTGGTGCAACTGCATATGATATGATCAGCTTAGTGTGAACAATTATTGGCGATACAAAGGGAAAAATGTGCATTTATGGCTTGGGATATTTTGAATAGGGATTATGAAATTCATCATCCTGATTTAGCTTATATTCATGTGTAAGATTTTTTCTTCAAATTTTTAAATCATACGTTCTGATAGAGAGTATTGTCTCCGAGTGCATGGTCGTGAGACTAACGGGACTACATTCGACTCTCAGTTTGTTATGAAATACGTTTTTCGATAATTATTTTTTGTCTAAAATTTTAATGCTTGTCCATTGGAATGGAAAAGATCAAATCAGTTATCATATGCATACAGAGCATCTCAACCGGACAATCAAGAACCTTTTTCTTTTTCTTTCTTTTTTTTTTTTGCCTTAAAAGTTTCTTTCCTTCACATTCTTATGAAACTGTGAGGTTAAGTTTGTAACAAAACGTTAAATGGAAAAAACAACTTCATAAAACTATAGCCAAATTATAAAATTACAACAGAAAATTACTGCTGGCTTGAGATGTATTACCAAGGATGTCAAGTTTTTTAAAGTACCTACTAAAATTTTTAAACATAGAACTAACAGATTATTTGACTCTCTTGCACGCAGTTTTAAATCTGCATTGGTACTATCGATGTTAATATGTAAGATGTCGGGACAAGAATGCCCAAAAGTCTAATGTAGATAAGTATATTATGATTCTCTCGCCATTTGCTCCAGCTGTGCGTTGAATTTGGAAGTCTAATCTCGACTTATTTGTTATGCAACGCTCTGATCAGACAGAGCCATCTCAAACGCAAACTCGAAGTCCCCATACAGATTGTGGAGCTTTTTTATCATAAAGGTTAAATGCAGCAAATCACCATGATTCTTATAACAGAATTCTCTTGGGATCCGCAACTTAAAGTCAAAGACAAGCATATGAAAGCAATTTAAGTCAAATATCAAAGCAAGTTGCTGTCTATTGCTGTTTGTCAAGTGAGCGGTGACGTCTAAAACTCTCGAGTTATGCCGACGCAATGACCTTGCTTGGCCTGAAAGGAAACCAAGATGCAACTGAATGTAGAACAACTTTGCCCAGAATTCTTAAAACACTTCATAGCTTCTTCCTGCAGCATTCGGAGATTGGCTGTTAAAAGAAACTTTGTTCTTCGGAGTGTAACTTACCATCAAACAAATGATCATTATTGATGTTTTCAATGATTCTCGCCTAAACCAAAATTTAAAATGAAGGCACTTTTTCAAGGAAAGCATAGTTGGAAAGGCGGAAACACTGTGCTATACTAGGAGGAATTTTGACTTTTAGGTCGGTTTACAGCAAAATATGTTTCCTTGAAAAAAATAAAAAACCGCAGAGAGGTAATGATTTTGTGTCTTTTTCATCTGGGTTTGTTTAGGGCAATATTTATCTGTTGCTCTTGGAGGTTTCATCACGGAAGCTTTATTCTGCCAGCATTTCCGGACATATGCAGTTCCCCACCTCAAAAGCTCATTTTGACCTAAAATATTTTCCAATGTGAACCTTTCTTAGGCTGTCTGTCCACTCTGTATTTTGCCTTCACATTATACATATATATATCTCTGGGCCATGCATGGTTTTGGCAGTATTTAAGATAAGTTTAATCCTTGATACGATAATGAACAGATTAATAATGGTGGAAATTCACGTTCCATAGGATTATGACGGTACACATATATTTCCCTTAGCCGGATCTCACATGTCTTCAAACTAGTTCAAATTCTACCTTATCTTCCTTTTTATCTTCTATGGATGCGTCTGTCACCGTACTGTGTCATCACATTTTTCATTTGAACACTGAACACTGACTCGAATCCGCAAAAATATATAACGCTCTCTTGAATTCACTCTACTAGAATTAGATCATGAACTCTTAGCTTGTTTAAAATTCAAAAGGGTTATGTTTTCACCATTTGAAGAAAAGATCACGAGTGAATTCGGAAAATATTCAAATGTGCGACATGAATGCAAAATGTGATAGGCTGGTCTCCTCTGTACCAATCTGAGGTGACTGATAAAAAAAACAAAGGAAAGAGGCCGGAACAATCTTTTCTTGTTACTTTACCAGAAGGCAACTTTGCAGGATGAAAGAATTCTACTTTTTGTTCCCCTGCCTTCTTTTGATGTGCATGTAATCCATATGTCACGAAGAGGCAAACAAATTAGGGTATGCGCTGAAACGGCGTATTGTTTGATTGTGTGTGTCTCTGTGCGTGCCTTCCGCTTTTTTTTTTTTTTACCTCTGCTTATTCTCCTCTCATCTCATATTCTATGCTTTACACTTTTAAAAACGAGCTTTCTGTGTTAAAGCTTAAGACTCAAGTTTGGCATATCCGAGCTACTTGAGGGCTGAGAAACCCAAAAACATATAGGAACCTAAATGGCCAAAAAGAAAAACAAACAGGAACCTCAATAAACTATTCAATATAGCTCCCCTAATATAAAGCACGCTGCAACTATATATATATATTCTTTGGGCAAATATATATATATATATATATTCTGCCCAACATGAATTTGAGAGTGTAAACTATGGTGTTGTGGTGTTGTGCTGTATAGTGAATTCCATCTAATAAGATAACACATGTTATTGTATCTTGTATATTACCCCATTTTATAAAAAGAATATAAAATAGATGGGTTATTGGTAGACGTAGTTAGTAGGATTAGTCTGTGAATGTGCATTTTCCAAAGTAAACAGGATAATGGCTATGCAAGAAAAGGAACGTTGAAAAATGCCCAGAGAAACTAAAAAAAAAAAAGGAAAGGGAGAAGCGAAATGTAAGCAGTGCTTTATGGGGAATTATTGGCAGAATGGAGGCATTTGATTTAAAAGAAAGGCCTACGTGTGAAAAGCGAACTAGTTGTAGAAAAGTGGACTCCCAAAGCAAATTGAGAATTTCCTCCCAAACTTTTCACGTATATAACCCACATGAAAAATCAATGCATAGTCATTTCACCCACAACATACTCTAGCCATATTATCTCTCTCTACCCACCCAACCCAACTCTCTCTCTCTCTCTCTCTCTCTCTCTAATATATGTTGTGGGGAATGTCGTCTGGTTCGAGATCTCTCATGCAAGCTACTATCAAACTCATATTACAAGCTATATCGAGTGATTTCGGACCAGGCTTCATTCCCCTCAACCACATATCAGTCAACCATTAGCACACTACATATAACCTATCTCTGTGTTCCTCTAGTTGTTAGCAAGAATATCCTGGTAAGTCCCCGTTGGATTGACGAGTTCTTGAATCTTTTGCGTAATTTGTTCATAGGATTAGCTACTGTCTTAACTAACAAAGTCGATCATTAGGCTTCCTTTCGGGTTAGGTTTATTGTCCTTCGGACCTGAATTGTTATAACTAAATACTAATGTTGGTTTGCCATGCTAGCTTTGTTTGTGTTTTGTGAGGGGACAGGTTCTTCCATCCAGTCGTTTCAGAATTCATCATCACTTATCTTTTGTTCACGTCGAACTATTTACCCCTGTTGGGTCAGGTGTTTCATAGTCTCTCCTTTAATTGGGTCAACTTTATATTGGGAAAATACGTAACCAAAGAAATAATGGATTGGATCTACACGTGAAGCTCATTATTCACCATTCATGAGATTAAACTGTCTTCTCTTGATGGATTTGTAAACTTTGTGGTTAACCATTCATGAGACTCAATCATAGATTTCACCATATGGCTTGTTGCATGCATATTCTTCATATTACAAAAATGCGAAATAACTTTTCTTAATGCATATAGGAAGTTGTTTAATATGTTATCATTTGAGCCAATAGTAAGAGTATTCTTTTCTGGAAAAATATAGAAGTTCTTCTAATACGATGAAGAGTCAGAGATTAATGGAACGATGCAAGGCATGTACTAAAAGAGAAAAGGGAAAAAAGGAAAGAACAAAAGGCACTTGTATTAGTGTGTGCGTGTAGAATTTATCCTCAGTTGCTATATTTGATGTAATATATGTAGATTGCCACAAAATTTTTCAAAACCCTTTTACCTTTATTCCACAATAATACTCGAAATAAAAGCGCCAACAGACATAAATATGCAAGGACAGGTTTGTCGGGATTATAGTTATGAAGTATATATATTATTGCCTGCATGAAGCTCGGGAATCCTAATTATATTCCATATCGTAATCAGTATTAATAAGATAATTATGGTAGTGTTAATTAGCTTAATGATTAGGGATTCATTCCCAGCAACCAATCCAATCATTCGGGTAGTTTTTGTGGAATTGTGGTTTAAAGGGTCTCTAAATATAGAAGCTAATTGTACCTTCGAATTTTGCACTATCACAGAACAAACGAAGATTGGGAATATATAGTCTAAACAAGCCAATTCTTTTTAACAAATTATAGATATACATAAGGCCATACAAAGCAGCCCACATGAGTAAAATAATCAGTGGCAGGGTGTGGAATCAATTTAAAATGTTTGCTGGCCAAGTAACTTCTCTTCTCATAAATTATTTTGTCTCTTGTTCTGACAATCTCCAGAGAATTCATCAGTCATCACTGCATGTTTAAACACAGAATCTTGTAGTCTTGACATCATCTTTTGCAGCTAAAGGTATGAGGAACATCTGAACTCTGAAGCATCAATCTGTCTCTATACCAACAGTAATAATTGTTGGGCATGCTTGCTTCACCAGTGACGGAGATAGAATTTGCTGCAGCCAGCAGTGCTCCAACTATTCATTCTCCTTTGTGGATATATGTTTATGCAAAGTCGGGTGAAACAGAAAACCATACAAGTTCAAAACCTAGTTCAGCGCTAAGCCGTCAGATATGAGGTAGAACAGATCCAGATCTCCACCATGACGAGTGACCAAAAGATGAAAGAGCAAAACATGGTCACACAGAAACGAGACCGAAAAGGTCTTTGAGTGGGAAACAAAAGAGGTTCTGAACTTTCCCTCACCTGTTTGTATCGTGTAAGTCACCAGAAAATCAACAAAGACTACTATACAATGATATTGTGCATGTTTGGGAAGAACTTCTTCCCAACTGTACATGTAAATCAAAACAAGATCATCTCGAAATTCGTAAAAACCATCTCAAAATCCATAAATTCTTTTTGAAATCCGCAAACTCCTTTCTCCGAATGGATTCCCAAACAAACACATTATTAGCACTCTTCACGACATAATTAGCTTATTTAAAATTTACTCCAGACCAGATATCTCCTGCAAAAGCAAGCAAAACTAGCTCTAAGGGACCTGTCTGAAAAACAGAACATACGAACATATTTGAGTACAGTAAGCTCTTAGGCATGAGTTTTAACGTAATGCTCAGTGACTCTGTGTTCATCATAATCTTCTTGGTTTAGGACTCCTCATGATTGCAGTAACAAAGATTCTATTGAAGTCTCCATATAATCATCATCAAGGGAGTGAAGAAAGAACTAAAGCTACAATGCAACCAAAGAATAAAAAAGAATAGAATGAGTCTAACACATATTCAGATGTGGAGGTGGGGTACCAGAAGCAGAGCTTTCGTTGTCTGGATCCCCAAAGTTGGCATGATTGATCAATTAGAGGCAGAGGGTTCCTTAGAATCAGATTCCAAAATCACTTAGCCATCTTTCCAAGCAAGTTCCAGCTACAATACACTGCATAAAGCTCATATACAAACATAATACCAGGCTTTTCTGGCAGCTGCGTCAAACCTGCAGCTTCACATGCCTATTGTGTCGGTATCAGCATCACCTGTTCAGCCACCACTGCAACCCGCTTATCCCATATACCTAATCAAACCTGAAGCTAACACTGATATCAATTTTCATCAACTATCAAGGAGGTGGTAGCATATAAATCTCTGGGGTTATAATCTAAACATAACTCTAATTTAGGTAGCAATCCACTCTTTTCAGTTCGAGAGAGTGGGAGAACAAGCAATGAGCCTCATGCTGCTAATTCTCTCTCTTCTTAATTAGTCGCTAAAAGTGGAGTTAGCGTACAAGATTCATGCTAATAAACTTTTTCATGCGCTAACTATATATTATCAATATCTCATCAATAATTCCCCAATGACTCGCTTTGGTATCTGTGAGGGGGAAAAATAGAACAAAAGCCCAGGAACTCTGGAGGACGCCATGCAACATCAGTTTAGGTGACAGTCACGACATATTTCGTCTGCATTACCCATTAACAAATATACTATAAGAAGTTGAATCTGGTAGCATTTCATGAATCATCTCTACTAAAAAATACAATCAACAGTAAATCACCCTTGTCCCTTTATTTACAAAATTTTGCAATAACCTTTGATCAGAACATTAAAGCCAACATCAGGCTCGTCAATAATCATGACCATTACTATACTTCTAGAACAGATATGTCCTTTGCATTGTGGAGTTTTCCCTTTCAAAATTTATCATAAGGTGTTGCAAGTAATTCGCCTCTATCCATGTCTTCGCTTCACAAGCCTGTAGTTTGTTGCTCTTCACGTCATTATATAGCACCTTGTCTGCAGATAACCTCCAGCCCTTCAAAATTCTAGCTTCTCTATGATTCTGGCAATGTATTCCTTTAACATCTCACTTTTGTTTCAGATTTCACCAGCAAATCCAGTTTCTTACATTTATGGATGACACACTCTCTTGGATGCCATTTTCTGTTTACACAATATACCGTTTCTTTCTTTTTGCCAATGATAACAAACCACGTTTCTTTTACAGTTTCAAACTCAATTTTCTAGTCCAAAATGGATTGTTTTAACAGATAATTTTGAATGCGAACAGAAGAGCTATCATGTGGAAAAGAGGAGTAGGAGTAAGATCCTCAATTTAAGTCCCACAACAGATTTGCTGAAGCATTTCTGACTTACTGTCAAAACGTAGACAATCGCCCCCCCCCCCACAAAAAAAAGTAGCACAAATGCATTGGAATTGGAAGGCCTACCCAACAAGGTGCACAATGAGAATGCTCCTCTCATCTATCCTCTCAACCATTTTCAGAGATAAAATAATTTCTAAATGATAGCTGCAAACAATATTACAATATATCTTTTGGCTCTTTGAATAGCCTATCAAAAACAGAACACTTACAATTCGGATCTAGCCTTCAATATTTAAACTTGATTTCCTGTAAAGTAATCACTATTTTAAATGTCAATTCAGCAAGTATTACTGAAGTGATCAATGTTGTATGGCTGATAGGGTGCAAAGATAGAGACAAGACATTGATGGTTAATCAAGATGACATTGACTGTTTGAAGAGGGTTGCTAGGTCGAACTAGGAAGCTGAATCCATATATGAACTCTAAAAGCACCCTGACCCATCTTTTGAAGTTGGATCAATATGGAAAGAATTTGTTTTTTCGTCTTCAAGGTTGACCATCCAACAGGAGCTCAAATATGCAATCCAAAAGGCTGCAAAACTGAAACATAGCTTTACGAAGGATGGATGACATTTTAAATCTTGAGAGGGGAAGAAAATGCATGAAATGTGGCTTCATGAAGTTCAAATTCTAAAGCACAGCACTTTCCTACAAATCTTCTCTTTCATACTGATCATGAAAGATGATTGGGAGGGGATGGTTCAATTTATCTTACAGTGGATTTCATACAATGACATCATCAAATTTGTGCAGCTTGTATCCCCTAACAGCATGTCAAATAGATAAATAATTATGAGACATTAATGAACACCCATTTGTGCTACTTGGTACAATAACTAGTCTATTTATGAGAAACTATCAGTTTTTCGGTCATTTTCTCTTAATTGAAATCAGCATATGCCCATTAGCTCGCTCACCACATGTATCTGAAGATGATAACCTTCCCTGATAAGGGAATGAGTAAATGTAAATTTCATTATATAAGGGGTTCAAGAAATTGGGTCTTAGTATGAGTAGGTTCCATCTCAAACCTAATAAGCTGTCCCTCAACTACGGACGTGGTCTTACGTTCGGTACTACCAATACCTAATGATTGTTTCCTGACAATTCCTTACAACTGACCACATGCACACATCAGGGAAATCCTTCTGCAAGAAAACAAGCTAAAACCAAACTCACCAAAAAAGGTCATCCATAACATAACATTATTCATCAACTAGAAAAGGGAACAAATATAATAGATAAACTCTTTATTTGTAAACGATTCTTGAACTCAGTTCCTGCAGGGACATCAGCTAACCATCTTCAATACTTCAACCTTCCACTTTGACTAAAACCAAGTGCGAAATTCAGGAAACCTGATATCAGTGGGAAAAGTTTACCACCCCACTCCCTGCATGGCCACTCGAGTTAAATCCACTCCTCATAATATTTTCCTTCCTGTTCAATATTAACCCATCAAAGTTAATTGGCCCCTTTGGCATACTAAAGAATAGAAAGGTGCAATGAGTAATGACTAAATTCAAACATGAGCGAAGGAGGAGTGACTTTAAACCATGTAAAATCAAGCACTTGTTATCCCAATGCACTATGGCTGACAGTAAAGTGCTTCCAGTTCAGGCATCACAAGATAGCAATGACTTGAACTAGCAGCAAAGCACATAGTCCTCTCATAGATTCAACTAATAGATTAAGCTAAGACGTCCTGCTAATCAACAACCATTCCAGTTTTGTTTTAACTTAACCAAATTGTTCATTGGACCTTACTTCGATTGAGAATCTCCCTTTAATGGCAGTAACATTTGTTACCATGAAGTTGACATCTCTAGATACTTCTCAAAAGCCTTGTGCCATCTGAATGCCCTTTTGAGAACCGCTATACTTGCCAACACCACCACCTCACAATCCTTTTTAGTGTCATCTAATCTGGAACAATTTCACACTTCACCCCAAAACACCATCCCATGACTTACCTTTGTTCCCTAGCAACTTGTAACTAACAATTAACCTCCTAATCTTTCGAAATACAATCACTCTACCTCCCTAGCAATTACAAAATAGGTGTCAATCCTGCGACTTCAACACTTACACGAAGGGGAGGAAAAAGAGTATGCTACTGTAACAAAAACTTCAGCCAATGGCAAAAATTCTTCGCCTTTGACTTTACAACGTCCCATGTAAGAGAGGTAAACCATGACTCGGCCGTCACCACAGGCTCCTGCTAGATGGGAATATGGCTACATATACCTAGCCAACAATACTAAAGTAGAAGGCAGTGGGGGAAAAAGACTGGCTATCATTTATATGTTTTTCCTCTCCGAAGCCAGCCATTAGGCCGACTACTAGACTACTAGATGCTACTTCTAGCTTCTATGGGGGCCTTTCCACTTTGGTGTAGTTTTTTTTTTGTATTGGTACATCCTACAGGCTTTTCGGAGTTCAGTCTGTAGGTCAGAATTTTTTCTCAATCAATAATGCCTCAGTCCCTCGAGGAGCGTAGTTTGATCGGGGAGAAAGCTGAAGAACGATTTGAATCGGTAGCGAAGAGATCGGACAGGGATAGGGCAACAAGGAGGACAGCTACCACGCTTCTTATATACTTCCATTTTGACATGAACTGAAGAAGTTCAACTCAGTGCACCGATATACAGGGACAAGGTAGATAAAACTTGCTACCAGTCCTATGTTTCTGAAGCCCTGTTATTTCATGATTTGGATACCATATGAATTAAGGTAAGCAAGTTGTTTGCTGTTTGAAAAGGAAACATGCAAAAAAAAAAAATCCACACCACGATTTTTGGTAATATTGTTACATTTCACCAATCAGGACATGTTAAATGTTATCATCATATTCTCAAAGATACCTGACACAACACCCTGTCCCAACCCTTCTTTTTTCCTAGCCCATCAAAAACAGAAACAGAGCCTAACTAAAATTCTACACATGTTCTGCAAAGGAATTATTTGATCATGCATGGATAGTACATTTTTTAAGGAAAAAATCTGCCTCACTCCCAGCCATGAATACTGAATAGCAGAAAATGATCAATGAACGAGGATGCCAAAGCACGACATGCATTAACTAGAACATATAAACATTCCTGATGTGGTTCAAGGTGGCATTAATGTCAATACAATGCACAAATTCAAACGTAATTCCTCCCTACATCATCAATAACTTCACTCTTCATTCTCTGCATTGCTATTGCTACAAGTTATTCTAAACAGGGTCTAAAACAATTTGAACCAAGCAAAACTGCAGAAGGCACAATTATCTGCAAACCTGATTGAACATTAGAAACTACAAGCGCTTAGCCATATTTAATTTCCCCATCCCACCATATTACCATTTACCACAATACACCAAGAATACCTAACATACTGAGATAGAAGTGCATTGCCTGCGACCAAATATATTGAATGTCTATTATATTACGAGAAGGTTATTGATTATTATAGATAAATTTAGCGAGCTACCGTATGCCTTGATAAAGAGAGAATGTTAGCTTAGAAACTACACATGATTTATAGCAGTTCCATTGGTTCTTCTTCGTTGTTCAATGCCAGTAAATGGACTGCAACCCGTGTTCATACATTATGGTAGTGCAATCATATCCTGGTCGTTTGGGGCTTTACATACATGTATATGATTTACCAAACCGCAGAGACGGGGAATCCAGGAGAATTCAAGTAGCAGGACGATCAGGCATCATCACCCTCATTTGAAAGGATCAATGCAGCCATCACACCAACCGGTGCCAAATGCTATGATATTAGGAACCCCTCAAACTGTAAATTTCATTTATCAGAACTCATTGTACTACAATAGGCTAGATCATATGTCTACTTCTTAGATATGAAAAAGCAAAAAATCCAAGCAACCAAGAAGAAAACTGATGAAATTCGATAACTTTTAGGGACATCTGTTGATCCATCTACAAAGCAACAACAAGGAACTTTACATGACTAACCCTACAGACACTAGGCTCGGATCTCTCTTCACTTCCTTCCTCTCTTTGTCGAAGCCTTCTTTGCTGGAGACTTCACACTCTTTGGCTTAACGCCTTTGGCAGGAGCTTTCTTGGTCGTCGCAGCCTTCTTTGGTGCCGGTTTAGGAGCTGGGGCCTTCTTGCCCGGGGATGTCCTGGTCGATGTCCTCGACGCCTTGGCCGGTCTCTCCTTGGGCTTTGGTCTTGCGGCAGCCTTGGGCTTGGCAGCAGCCGCTTTTGGCTTCGAGGCAACAGCCTTAGGCTTTGCCGGAGCAGCCTTAGGCTTCGCTGGAGCAGCCTTGGGCTTCGGAGCAGCCTTAGGCTTGGCTGCCGCTTTAGGCTTTGCCTTGGAGACTGCTTTAGGCTTAGGACGCGCTTTAGTTGCCGCCTTGATTGATTTGGTCTCCTTAGGCTTGGCAGCTGATTTAACCTTCGGCTTAGCAGCTGCAGCCTTCTTTGCCGGAGCAGAATTCCCAGATGCCTTTGGTGCCGATGACTTGACAGAGGGGAGCTTGAATGAGCCCTTGACCTTAACAAGCTTTTCGGCAGCCACAAGCTTCTTTAATTGGAGCAACACAATCTTCCTAAAGTTGGACGGAAGCTGCTTGTACTTCTCTTCAATAAACTTGGTAATCGCGTACTGGCTAGAACCAGTCCTCTCCTTAAGCGTAACAATTGCGTCCTTGATCATCTACAAAACCCAAATATTATTCAAAATTAGATCAAACGGACGATAATGGCGTCAAGAGTATCACGCAATTTAACAAGGAAACCAAATTGATACCACACCTCTTCATAGGGAGGATGCGCAGGAGGGTTTCGAGATCTAGGAGCAGCGACCTTCTTAGGCTTTGGCTCCTTGGCTTTCTTGGTTTTACCGCCGGCATCTGCTGCCTCTTTCTCCTCGGCAGGCTCGGCAGCAACTGGTTCTGGTACAGACTCCACAACTACCGCGGGCTCTTCGGTCGACATGGCTGAAGAAAAGGGATGGACCTGAGATCGTATGAGGGCTTCTAAGCAACGCGAGCTCAATCCTCCAATGCTAAATTTCGAGGTAACGATCGTTGGAAGGACGTTGCCGCTGGAAGTTTTGCTGTGAGAGAAAATGATAGAGTATTGGTAGTTTAAATAGTCATGTGTACGTAAGACGGTGCCTCGATACTGAATTTTGATTGGTCGAGAGGGTCCTGACACGGATTGCTGCCTTATTGAAGTTTGAATATAGTCCGTCAGATGAAATAATATTCACGGCTAATAAACAACGAATAAGAAGGCATGGAGCGCTGGCCAGGCCAGATTGGGGGCGTTTGGATTGTTTTGGGTGTGCTTTTAAGCTTGAATCATCTAATCGTATCTTTAAATATACTGGGTAATTTTAAGTGATATTTTTTTCCAAATTGTAGTTTATTATGTGAGATTTCTAAAGAGCACTTGCTCACACAAAATGGGCAAGTACTTTTCAAGAGATTTGGGTTTGAAGCCACAGTGGTCAAGTTTAGGGTTTTTTATGATGTCATCCAGGTTTTTGTGAGATTAAGATTAGTGTTTAAGGGAGGGGTAAAATATAATTAATCATTTGTGATAACAGGCTAATAAAGGATTCCATTACATTAGAAATGATGAAAATCCGATGAGATTTGAGTACGAAACTACTGTTTAGAAAGTGATTAAAGATGAACATATATTTAAAAGAATCATGTATAGTAATGATTAATGTTTGAAGGAGAGTCTTTTATGACATAACGTTCGAAGATCTCAATTTATTTTAAGAACCCAATCTTATAAGTTATCAATGGAATTAAATAAGAGCATTTTGTTCTATCCTAAAACCCAACAAGCACAATATGATTTTTCCCATATGCTTCCAACATCAAGAAACGATTTTGATGGGCAGCTTTGGCCAAACTGGATGCTATGCCGCACTCGTTTGCTCTGTATCCCACCGATTTGCTTATCACCGTATCTCAATTCTAAAACATTCTAAGTGTGTTCTCATGTGTACCAGATTTATTTAGGTACATGCCGCTTTGAGTTCATACATGTCACATACATGCATGGTTACACGTATTGACGACTTTATCCTAAGGTGGTATAAAATGTCTACAAATAAATAGGCTGTGGTCTTGTTTATCATATGCAGATCAATTGAGATGTCATATGTTTGCGGATTCATCGTCTTATAAATGAGAGCAATCGTACCATGTGTCTTGTACTGTAGATGTTTGGAACCTAACTCGCCACTAGTGTTAACCACACAAAAAGGCCATTGGAATATCCTGATGTAACATGCAGCTGATAAGACCTGATTGGCAGTAGACTTGCGATTTCGCCATGGGATTAGAGCGTTTCTGAACTGTGATATTGCACAATCAAAGCCAATTCTAACAATTAACCGAACAAATCAAAGGGAAGTTAGAACAGTTTTGTCTGATACTTGTCTGTTGCCCATCATAATTGTTCTGAACAAGTCGCAGTGAAAACGTAGGTGGCAAGAGTAACTATTTCCACTCCACAATAATTAATGATTCATTTGGATGAATTACTTCTTGGTATAGCGTCCTGCTTAGCTGCTAATCCAAAACAAAGGACGCCTTTGTGTACGAGTCGGTGCCGTGGCATAACAGCCAAGATGAAATACTCTTTGGTTTGATGCATGTTTGGTGAACATGTAAGTAGAATAGTATGGATATGTATTCCGTGGAATGGGAATTGAGTTTTCAATAAACTTGTTTGGACGATGATTTATTTGTTAAGATGTGGAAGAAATTATTCAATGAAGGATCAAGTTAAAGATCGAGACAAAACAATGGTTTGTTACTTACCTGAGGTTATTTGCAGGATAAATTACTGTCTTGAGCTTGCTAGAAACTTGGATGCCATTCTCACTTAGTAACTCAAATTTCTGGACTTGATGTCCAAGTAGTTGTCCACTTCGGTTTTTTTTAATAACCAGTGAATTTGAAGATTCGATTAAGGCATGGGGAATTTGAAATTCTATATATATATATATATATATATAGGTATTGAACTATTGATGTGCATGGTAAATGCTTTTGCACAACGTGTCTTTCAATCCACGAATCATGCATTTTCTATGCATGGTTGGATGGCATTGACAACTTTCTTTCTCAGCATTGATGGGATGGGATGGTTTCATTCGTCAGAATCAATGATCGTTAAGGGAATTAATCTGTATCGATGATAGAGTTAATTCCTTGACAGGGATTCTTTATCAGCGTGGCTTCCTCTTCCTCTGATCTGTGCTCACCTTCAAGCCCCTGGCAACTCATCTCTGGCATTTAAAGGATGACAGATATCGGATCATACCAATAGAAAACTGGATTTCATGTTATGTTGTCTGTAGAAGCATGGTCGAAGTCGAAACACACTTGTTGGACTACAATATCGTAATGACTCTGCTGCTTAATGATAGAATTATATGTGTGGTGTAGAACTTTGTATGATTACTTAATTCACCTGGGTGGACTGATACTAAAGGAAACTTGTTGCTGCAAAAAGTATTTTAGGCAAGTGCCACAACATCGACCACTGAATTGTGTGTGGTTGTGGATTTTGTTAAATGTTGATTGAACTGTGATATGATTGGCGATGATGGTCCTGCGACATTTACGGATGACTCGACTTCCTCAGCCATTAAAACACGTATAACAAAATTAGAAAAGGCTGCTGATGAGATTATGTAAACGGGGTTATATGTGATTTAACTTCAAAGCTTTTTTTTTTTTTTTTTGCATCTGATTTAAAACTATTTAAATTGGTTTCTTCTGGCATTTTTGTCCAGTACATAGGACGTGATTCTTTCTAATCATATAACGCCAAGTCTTGTCTCTTCCGTGTAAGGTTGCATGTATGGATGGCATCATACCATTACACTCCATTAGCAAATAAACATTTGGAAACATTGTCAGAAAGTCATTGGATGTTCTTTTTTAATACACTTTCAACAATCTTCTTGGTACACATGTATACATGTGTGTGTTTCAAACAACTTTTCACCACTTTTTCTTCGGTAGGACGGGGCCGTATCAACTATTTATTAACATATTCACTATTAATCCTGTCTTTTATTTTGTTGCGTGGCAATATATTCATCTCAACATCATCATCTTAATTGCCCCGGTTAATTTTATGATTCATAACCAACTACGAGCCCGGATAAATAATGATTCCGTAAGAAATGATTGCGGTGTCAATCCATCAGCAACCAATTTGTCTACTATTAACAATTGAATGTTTTGAGAAGAATAGAAAAATTAAATAAATTATTTAATCACGACACATACTTGAAATATTTATGTGTATTGTTAGATTATATATCAATTTATAAATAAAGTATATTAGTTTATAGGAAATGATAAATATATCAGTTGATTGGCTTTCTTAATCTTTCTAAGAATCAAATCGATCTTATATTAAAGATCAAATGTAGTATTAGAATTCTTCATTTATAACTTAGTATACTATGTATTAGATAATCAACAACCCTCTCTCGGTGGAATGTTTCGGAATATCGTAGAAGGCTCTAGAATAATCTAAAATGTTATAGAATGTTGTGAAAGCCTCTGGAAGGTTATGAAATGTTGTAGAAACTCATAGAATGTTGTGGAAGATTATAGAAACTAGTATAGTCTAGAATAACATTGAAAAATCTAGAATGTGTATGATATTTCTAGGGTTATATATTATTTTCTAGATGTAAAATGTAACCCGCATGATCAAAATGATCTCCACCGTTCATTGAGAAGGTGAAAGAATATGAATATGTGAAGTGTGGGTGAGTATGGGTAGAATTGAGTAAATTGAGTTGAGAGAATAAGCAAACCGTGTGTAAGTGAAGAAGTTGAGTGTAAGAGAAATATAAAATTTAATGTATTTCACTCTTCTGTTTCAAATAAAAGTTTATTCTCTTTTAAGTTCCTCATTCTTTTATTCAGACTTTCTGTCAAATACTTTAAGTGTCTACCACTTCAATCCCATGATGTTGAATTTACATCAAACTTAAACGAGAAGAGGCATCACATGCACGAAAAATTTGCCCACATACAGACAAAAAAACTAAATGATAGCTTATTTGGATATGAGTTTGAATATAGCTTTTACAGATTTTGAGGTAAAATTTAGATTTTGAAGAATAGATTTTGGAAAATAGCTTTTACAGATTTCGAGGCAAAACCTAGGTTTTGAAAAGTAATTTGTGTTTGAGAAGTTATTTGCTTTTACGGATTCTAAAGTAAAAAAGTGGGTAGAAAAGAGGAAAGTGAGAAAGAGAAAGAAAGAAAATGTAGGAAAGAGAAAAGAGGGAAAAGTAGGAAAGAGAAAACCTAGGTTTCAAACTGAGGTTTTGTAACCAAAATAGTTTTTAGAAAAAAAAATTTTACTTTGACAAAATCTCGATTTTGAGGTAGCATCTAGGTTTTGAAACCAAACATAGGTTCTAGAATTGATTCCCAAACAAGCTCTAAATTGGATTTAACTTTGCATGTTATGTTTTCATCATCCGATCTACAGCATTCCTCTCTTTTTTTTGGTCACGATGTGTTTATTGTATGGACATTCAGCTGCCTGCTTATGGCCATGGCTCGCAGCATTCCATTCACCGTATCTTATAAATAATGCGACGTTTACTAAGTTTTATTGATCGTTGTACCAATCACTGTTAACGAACAACAATAACACAAAGTTATCATGTAATTTTTTAAAATTCAAGTTATTATACGATTTTGAAAACAAATTATCCTCAATGTTATCAGGGTCAATTGAGATTTTTGTTTTAATATGAGTGTAAAATCTTGATCAACTTTATCATTTAAATTTATAAATTTCATCCAAATGATCTCTATTAATTGCATTTGTTAAACGGGGTATTCATTTATGATTGGAGTGATTAAATAAACTATTTTAGCAAACAAACACACATTTGATATAAATAATTAATTGAATTAATTTTTAATATTTATAAATTAATTGTTTAAATTGTAGTCACGAAAATGCTGGTCATTTTTCTTTTTTTTTTTTGGGTCAACCAGCATGATTCTCTCCGTGTAGGAAAATTTAAACGTGAAGCAAAAAATACCAAACAGATTCATGTTTGGTTCTGGGTTAAACTTCTCAAGCTCCGTGAGTTGATCCTCCAAAATACATGCGAAAATTTAAACTAGTTTGGAGCACTAGAAAATCTAGAGTCTAAATGGGGTGGCACAACATAACACCACATGAGAAAAAATATAGAGAAATAGTAGGAAAACTCAATGATTGGGTAGGAAAAATGGCCTCCTATTTATAGGAGCGGGCTAAGGACATTTTAAGAACTTGAAATGCCAACTACCATAATCAGTTGAGAGATTCTTTCAATTGACTAACTCAATTAAAAAAATAAATAAACAAATTTATATTTATCTTATAACTAATGGTGGATTATTTTAATAATACAAATTAAATTTTACTATTTGACTTATATATTCAAATACTTTTTAGATGTTGATGTGACTCACATTTGAGTCAGCAATTCATTTTTATCTGATATTTTCTAATTAATTAAATAGTTAATTAATTAATCATCAATATCATTAATAATTTGAATTTTCTGATTTCACATTCATCTGACTTGACCCATCCATCCACATTTTCTCTTCTAATTAATTAATCAATCTATTAATTAAAAATTATGTAAAATTT
>JANTPZ010091175.1:0-25726 GCA_025593235.1 Vachellia pachyceras | reverse complement strand
TATATTTGCATCCAGTTTGTGATTATCAACGGGAAGCTCTACCTATAAACCATCAACTTTTGATGACGTCAATGATTAACTATAGAGGATTAATCATCAACGACTTTGATAATTAAATATTCAATCATCAAAGGAAAAATTGCTGAAAAATCTTGTTGAAAAATTTATTACATAAAGATGCGTATGAGGATACAGGTCCTTGAGCAGGTGGAACTCTTCTTATGTGTGCTGCACATCTTCAACTACATGAGTGTATTTTATTTTTTGCAGTGCATATATTTGAAGTTAGATTTTACAAAGTTGAAGAAGAATTGCACTCGTCGAGTATATGTTCCACGTGGGTCTTTAAACAAATTTTAGATACCTTTGTGCAATAAATTTTGTAATGGAAAAAAATTTTCAGCAATTTTTCCATGAGCTTGTTTGGATAGTCCGTTGGCAGAATGATCATAGATTCCTAAGTAAATATGTGAGAGGAATTTTGTCTCGGTAAGAGCAGGATGGATTTTGGGGAGGCCTTCCAAACAAGCCCCATGTATATGTATGTATGAACACATAATAATGAAAAAAAAAATTATAATCCCCTTGTTATTCATGGAATTGTCCCAAACCAAAAGCAATGAATCTTCTAAATTGAGTTAATAAAGGGTAAGTGTCTGTTGGAATTTGAACGTACATGCAGCGGAATTTAAAATTTTCTAATTCCAAATACGGATCTGTCAAAGGCGTTTAGATCAAGGAGATGAATGCGTACCTTTTGCATTTTGAGATTGTCCCTTCCATTGCGTCTGGATCTCTTTAGATTCCACAACCTCCGTGCTTTTGCTTCCGATCACGAGGAGCCGACGTTCTTTCAATTGCCTCCCTCTACCGGTATCCATGCGAACAGTCTCCAATAATAGTAGCGTGTTAGCGCCTCTTCATTTCACTCTCTCTCTAGGGTTTCATGGCTCAAGAGCGGATTCAAATTCAGAATAGGATGCCTCTTCTGTTCACGAGCACTCATATTTATAAAGCTCATGGAGTGCATCATAATCCAAGATTAATCTTTTATTAATCTTGAAAAATATGAATTTGAATTTCAAGATCAATCTTATCAATCTTGAAATTTGAAAAGATATTCAAGATCTAATCTTGCAATTCAAAATTTCAAAGGATATTCAAGATCTAATCTTGCAATTCAAAATTTCAAAGGATATTCAATATCTAATTTTGAAATTTGAATTTCAAAAGATATTCAAGATCCAATCTTGATTTATCTCAAAATTCAAAATCTGAAATGATGTTCAAGATCTATTTTGAAATTCAAAATTCAAAAAGGATATTCAAGATCTAATCTTGCAATTCCAATATTCAAGATCTAATCTTGGAATTCAAAATTTGAAATTCAAAATGTGAAATTCGAATTTTGCAATCTTAATTTGAATTAAGTTGATCTGATCAAATCATATCCATTTTAATTAATCCAAATAATGAGCCAACAAATTTAATTTATCTTTATAAATTAAACTAATGCTAGTTATTTAATTTATCAAATAAATTAAATATTAAGCTAACACACACAAATATTATTTATATAATATTGTGCAATTTCGAATTTCAACATATATACATATATTTAAAATTCAAATAAATCCTAGAAATAAAGATGATGTTGGGCTGTTCCTACGTACGACCCTGTAGGCCCATATAAAGTTGGCAGTGGGCTAATCTCATCATAAGCCCACAAGTCGTAAGCGGTCTCTAGCAAGACATTACGATTACCCAGATCATATGAGGATCATTAACACGACGTAACCTTTTATGCAACCACATCACGTCCTTTTTGTCACGCGATATCTCGGTCAAGGATGAGGCATGGATGACGTCATCCTCCTATTCCTGACCATTACTTTCTTGATCCCTGAGTAGTCTGATCAAAGAAACGAAAACTCCTTTTCGTTATAGTATGGCCATACATTTCTCAGACTCACTCATCGAGGGGCCCAGTAATATCTCTCGACTAATGTGAGAGACAAATCTCATCTTGATCACTCATATTCCTCCACATGAAAACCCTTAAGCCCAATTATAGCCTTTATCATCACCCGGTCAAAGGTGACTTTTGACTAGGTCAAAGCTTAGTGACTTTCATACAGGAATCCATGATGATCTCAGGTCAAAGGGCCTTGTGACGTGATCACATATGAGATAAGCTAATGACTTAATCCATGCAGCTTTCTCATAGCGGGTCGATCCAGCACCTTGTACTCTTACATGTGCCTCTGACTTTGACTCATATCTCCATACCTTATCAAAATCATACTGGTCTTACTTTATCTATGCTCCCGCATAGACAACCAACCAGGGACATTTAAGACAATATTCATAATTCATCTATGTATGCAATTATCACAACAAATATGCAAAACATATGATAATTAAATGGAGAAAATACATTAAAAGAAATAATGTGCGAAGTACAATGATTGGCCCTATGATACAATTTCCAACAGTGTCTTTCTATACTAGGTTCGCTCCATATAAATAGAGTTGGGATTCAAACAACAAATTATTACTTAAACAACAAGAGCTTTTGTTAAGATATTATGTCTTACAGTTTAATTTGTATTAATTAAGAACTTGGCTAAAAGAATAATCTATTTATTTCAACGGGAACAAGAATTTTGCTCATCCGATCCCCAATTTCAGAGAATTGATTTTTTTTAAAAAAAAAGTAGTATGTTAAACAAAAATTGATAGTATTAACAGTACTTTAATTTTGAAAATTTATTCATGTCATGTGTTTGTGTATGATATTATTGATCATAATGGTTGAATGAATATTATAATAACTATTTTATATAATGCATTATTGTCATTTGAATAACTTATCTGCTTCCTACATCTGACGTACATGCATGTTACCCATGCCTCTCATTATGTGCTTTGCTGGAAGGACCTTAATATAATAATTAGAACATGAAAAGGAAATATTTATTGGAAGAATGATTTTACGAGTAAGGGTCAAATTTTGAGAGAAAGTTACTTATTGGATTCAAGGAAATATTATTGCATTACAGGGGAAAAAGGAGAAAGAGAGAAAAGGACGAAAAAAATTATGAAATGTGGGGGGATGGAAATGAAATTTCATCCCCCCCACACTCTAAATCCAATCCATCGACATCATCAGCTTCATTCCCATTTCTTCTCCATTAGAAATGTGAGAGCGGCGTAGAGAGGGAGATGAACGTTGTCAACGGAGCTGATTCTTACAGGTGGAAAGCGTTTTTTGCTGATACAAGTAAGGATTTGGGTTAAGGTGAGTCTCCTAGACCTCCCTCTATCGTCAGTTTCTCTAATCTCTACCATTTTGGGTTCTTGGGGAGAGATTAAAGTTGAGAAATTAGACGTAACTTAGTGGTTTTCATTGATTAAATTGCGTAAGGAGTAAGATTGAAGATTTTGTGAGTTGAATCAAGCAACGCATGTGAGTTTTTTTTTTTTTGAAGTTCAAGTCCGTGGGGTCACTGTTCATACGAACAGAACCATTCTCCTCTTTGAATGTTTGGCCAAAGAATTAGGATTTTGTGGTTCTAAAGTATTTTTATGATGTTTTCAGTTTGATTAAAGTTGAAATAATGGACTCCGAAGGGCCTTCGGTTTACTTGCAAACTGGAGAAAATTGGGTTCAAAACTATGAATAATGGATGAGTTTTGTTGACTGAGGTCAGATTGTGGGACTTCAATTAAAAGGCTCTCGGATTATTTACAATATAAAGAGAAAGGAGTTTAAATGGAGTTATAAATGCTTGATCATATATGAAACTAGTGGGTTATGGTTCATTAGAAGTGGATTCGAGGTTGCATGTGGAAGAATGAATGTTTAGACTTAATTATATATATATATATATAAATTGGAGTGTGGAATTTATTGTAGGTTAGAGAAATTGTTCATCATTGAAAGTTGTTGGATAGCCGACTTTGGGTAAACTTTAAATTGGTCAAACGGTCTTTGTTATCCATGAAATTTAATAAGAAAATAGTACTCATGAAAAGCTTTAAAATGAGCCATAGAATGGAATATATGGACAAGTAAATTGATAGTTATGGGCTACCAAATTTTGGTTTTGAAATCTGAAAATCTGAAAAAGTTGCCAAACAAGTAGTAATTTTGGAGCACTGATTTTAGAATCGGAGTTGATTATAAAGTTTGAATGGTAACTTTTTTTGGAATAGTGTATGATGAGCAAACGATGGTCAGTCCATCAAGTGCGAGTGGGAGGTGTTGGAATTTTGGATCCGGATCCCCCTTGATGAATCAGACCAATTAATTTGAAAATTTGAATAATTCCTTATTAATAGATTAATTATTAATCGATTGATTGATAGATTAATTAACTGATCATATGAGAAAAATGTGTATCGTTAACTCAATAATGAATCAGTTGAATATATAATGAAATCAAGAAATTCAAATTATTTTTTATATTAATGATTAATTAAATGTTTAATTTATTAGAAAAATATGGATTACTCACTCAGCTCTGAGTCAAATAAATATCCAAAAGAATTTAAATATATAAATTAAAATAGTGAAATTTAATTTATATTATTTAAATAATCCATTATCAGTTATAAATGAATATAAATATATTGATTTATATTTTTAATTGACTTAGTTAAATGAGAGGTTGAGAGAATCTCTCAGCCGGTAGTAATGGACATTTTAACACTACTAGAAAAATGCCATTTAGCGACGGAAAAATCCATCACTAAATAGTTAGTTTCCTTCAGAAAATTTCCATTTAGCGACGAAAAATATTAGCGACCCTCATTTTAGCGACGGAAAATAGCCATTTAGCGACGGATTTTCCGTTGCTAAATCGCATTTTTCTAGTAGTGTAAGTTACCAAAATGTCCCTAACCCACTTCTATAAATAGGAGGTCATCCCTTTAATTTATATCAACCCATTTTAAGCTTAACCCATTTACTTTTAGAATCATAAAAAATATATTTTTTTTAAAATACATGGCAAAACATGATTTTTTTTCCTCCGTGGATGAAATTTTCATGGAAGATAAGGGGAAGTATAATTTATTTATGTTTTGTGTTTTATGGCTATATTTCATTGTGAAGCCTAAATAGAGCCATAATTTTAATCACCTAAATTTTAAAGTTTTGGATACAAAATTTAAAAAGTTATGTTATATTTTAAAATTATATGAAGCTTTTTTCTGGGGATGAGTCATGAGTGTAAGATTTTTTTTTAAAAAAAAAAAGAGGATAACTCAAATGAGAGTCCAAGATACAATTGTAATCATAAGATTTTTTAAAAAGCCATCTAATGTTCTAATAATTTATATTGAGAAATTTGTAAAACGCGCTATCATAAACTATCATTGTGCATCGCACGGGGTTAACTCTTTCTATTGTTCCATTAACTGTTATATTTTAACCCTTATAGTTTGATTCATTGTATGCATTTATTCATAAGTGTGAAGAAACGTTAACTTTAATTTATAGAATTTTACGAACTTTATAGAGTATGTTTTGTTTTATTTTACACCTTTTGAACACTCTTTTATTTCTGTAAATGCCATGGCAAAAATATATTTCTATAAATGAAAGTTCATAAAGCGTTTAGGTTAAAATAACAAATTAGTGCTAATAAGAGTTTGATTCAAACCGCCTTAATGTCACCGTTAGTGGTGCAAAACTGAGATTCCACATGGTGCACGTGGTCTGATGCCCTGATTCCCAGATTCATATATGTAACTCTTGACTTACATTATTGTACTTAATTTCAAATTGTAGATTTAACATCTTGCACGTGATTATGATCTCGTAAAGATCCGACAGGTAGATGGTCAATCTGTTACCTTCGTTGTTGCCCTTGTAGCAGGAAAATAGAAACCTTCCCTTCACTGTTTGAAGTGTTCTTACAGTACTTTCCCAGAGCTACATACACACAAATATCTAGTATAACCATGGCGGCAGAAAGCTATGAAACCTCCAATGTTCCCAAGTACCTCCAGAAAATAGAATTAACCCAAGAAAACAAGGATCTCATTGCCACCTTACCTAGTGATTCGTTTTGGAAACCTATTATCGTCCATAAATATAATGGTTTCTGGCACACAACAAAACAGTTACAAGGAACAACCTTCTCGATTCTCAATCGTAAGATCCATTACCCGAATTCAGATCTTGATAAGAACAATTGTCACCCTCATCCTCTCCTCACTGCTAATCCTCATGATCTTGTACCCTTTTTAGAGATGAATCTTTACTGCCATAAAGCCATCCCCGATCTGAGCTCATTCTCGTCACCACGGCCCTTCGCAAGCCATATGCCTTACATTTGTTTGCCAGAATCCGTGAAGCTTTCAAGGTGTAAGATTGTGTACCTTTGTAGAAACCCTAAGGATATGTTCGTATCAATGTGGCACTTCATTAAAAAATTAGCACCACAAGACCAAGGGGCTGGCTCGATTGAGGATCTATTTGAGAAGTTTTGCGAAGGAAGGATTGGCAAAGGGCCGTTTTGGGATCACATTTTGGGAAACTACAAGAAGAGTTTGGAAATGCCGAACAAGGTAATGTTTTTGACCTATGAGGAGTTGAAGAGCGAGCCGAACAAGGTTTTGAAGGACCTTGCTGAATTTTTGGGGCATGGATTTACTAAGGAGGAAGAGAATGGTAATGTTATTAATGATATATTGAAGCTTTGTAGTTTTGAGAATTTGAGCAACTTGGAAGTGAATAAGACTGGAACATTATTGACCGGCGAAGATAGTAGCGTATACTTTAGACGTGGAGAAGTTGGAGATGGTGAGAATTTTCTCACCCCTCACATGATTCGAAAGCTTGATGTTATCACGCAAGAGAAACTGGGTAAATATGGCGTGAACTTCCAGATCAACAAATCTTGATTTGAAAAGTTGATCGATCAAAAAATGTATGGGTAAGACTTTAATTTCTATCAATTTTAAATATTTTTTAATCTGAACGGATAATAAATTTTCTTTCATATTTTCATCTATAAAAGTCACTTTTAATTTTATTCTATTTCTACTGGGCTTTTGAAGGATCTTTGATTCTGCTACTATTTATAACAAGTACTCCATATGTTCGGTGCCTAATATAAAAATTCAACAACTAATTTGTAAATATTGAGGAAATTAGTTAAGTTAAATATTTGTAACAAATGTATGTTGATTTCACTGAAATACTTTTTTAATCATGTTTATTGGAACCGTGCAGTCAATAAAGATATTTTTCAGAAAAGTTATAAATTTAAGAGACAAAGTATATTGATTATTATATTTAGGATTAAGTACATCCCTTGTCTAGCTCTTTGCTTACTTTACATTTTAAATTTATCTTCATGGAGAATTCTTCACCAGATGTCAAACTCGGAATAAGAAGCATCGCGACGTATATGGAGCAGCGTTTGATAATGGATTATTCTCTGATAGTGATATGTATTGTAAGAGCCATATTTGAAGATTAAGGGTTAAGAGGTTCTCAATGTGAGAATCCTTCAAGGGAAGCTTTTCTTCAAATGTTAAGAATCTTAGTTATAGTTGAAAAATTTATATATTAATATAAAACCTAACTATCTAATTTGATAATATTAAGAATGTTAGTTATTGTTGGCAATTGTACATTTTCCCCCAAAATTGCCCTTATTATTACCGTGAAGAAGCATTAATAGGGTGATTTGGGGAAATTGACAAAAATGGATAGAATATGCATGTGTATTATTAAATTATTAGTGTGTTTAACTGATGCTAAGGGAAGTATCAATGGGGTAATTTGGGAAACAATTGACAAAATTTAGAAATACGTTCTAGGTAACCAAAATCAACTCCTAAATTAGATCATACATTAAAGATAAGAGGAGTATGCTACAGAAACATCAATGTATATACATCCACTGATTGTGAAGCCTGAATTATAAGAGATTATACATTAAAAGTTTTAAGAAGTTGCACAATATATAATGTTAACTATCTCGTATATATACGAACGTTAGGATTTGATTTATGCCCTAGTCCACCAAGAAGACGTCAGGAAAGAAGTGTGAGCGTGAGAGAGCAAGGTAAAAGATAACTTTTATCACTAATTTCATGTATTTTGCATTATTTTCATGTTTATTTGTGCCCTCACTGCTATATTTAAGCATGAGAAAATTTACATTCTTTACTTCTGTTATTATCATGGCAGTGTGTGTTATAGTTAGTTTTTCAGTTAATCAGCTTTTTCAGTTATGGGTAAGGTGATGTTCTTTGTGGCTTATTTTGCATGTTGAGTTATTTACCATGCATTATATATTGAAATGTGATTATTGCTACTGAGATTCCCCAGTCTTACCCCTCTCTCTATGCGTTAACCATAGGAACAAGTACATTGAAGGAAAAGGAGAAGCTGGTGGAAGCTTAGCTAAGGTGGACAGCATGAAAACATGTTATGTTTTGCTAGACTTTCATTTGAGTTTTAATTATCATAGCATGTAAACGTATGTTATTATGACTGAGTTTGTACAGGGTAAGCGGTTCATATATACATTGTGAAATTTGGTATGATAATAGTGCACATCCTGAAGAATTCAGGCGTACCTGACAAATCGAACATGAATTTAGATACCCACGTGGAAGATTGGTCATAGACTGGATCCAAACTATGAGACACAACAAGAGCACTTTGAGAAGGAAAAGAGAATGTTTCTCAAGGAAAGGCTGGGGTGTTTCTCAAGGAAAGGCCTCACACACCACGTGGCAGTTCCCCCCCCTTTTTATTATTATATTTCTTATTTTTTAATATATATTATTTCTGATTTTCCTTTCAGTTGGGTCACCTAGCTCGGCAGGTCAGGTGCGCAGTCATTGTCTGTGTGGTCAAGGGTTCAAGTCTTATGGGGGACACTTCCATTTTTTGTTGTTTTTTTTTTCTGGTTTGGGCCTCTATGGCCCAACCTGTAAATATATATATATATATATTTATTGGCCCTCTCTTGGCCCTGCCCAACCCTTTTTCAAAATCCGGTTTAGGCCTCTCTGGCCCAACCCAAAAAAACAATTTTTTTGGGTGCAAAACTACGCCGTTTCGAAGCATCTCAGCGGGTTAACCTACCCGAATTTCAACCCATGCCTCAACCCGGTTCGCGCGTCAGCACTGTTCATCGTCTTCCTCAATCAACCGGGTCTGTTGACCTTACGGACAGACGGGTTGGGTCCAACGGACCCAACACGTTTTTTTGTTGCTTCTTTACCGTCCGACGTCCGTTTTTCACGTTCTTGGTGTCTATTTCTTCATTTCGATGAGATCTACACAATGGTGGCACTTTTGGAGCCTAATGCTTTCTATTTGTTTGGAAAAATGTGACGAAATTTGTAACTCATTTTTCCTTTGTAATTCCGTCATCCAGTGTCCGTTTTTCGCGTTTTTGGTGTCCACATCTTTGTTTTGATGAGTACTATTCAATGGATGTATTTTCTAAGCCTAAAGACATCTTTTTCTAGAGACCCAAATTTGGAGTTCGTTTTCTGTACATTTTTTTGGTTCTTCGCCTTCTTCATTTCGTTTTCTAGGCTTACTATTTAAAACACATGCATAAATATACACAAATATGCAGAGGTAAAATGAAATAAACAAGGTATAGTGATTAATTCAGAAAATCACTCAAAATGATTGAAGGTCACACAAAAAAATGAAAATTGGAGATTGCATGCGAAAAACAGAACCTTACCGATTTGATTTTCATGAAATTTCAAAAACGAACACGCACTGTGAATTTCATTAACATGTTTGCAGAGAAATTTATGCTTGATTCGGTGATAGAAATTGCCATAGAACATGTATGATAAGCAAGATCACAGTAATGGACACACTTCAATCATACACACAAATTTTCATGAATACACTAGCAAAATTCAGATTTGTACAGAAGAAAAATGCCTTAGAAACTCAATTTTTCTCTGATACCACTGAAGGATCCGGCGTACCTGACAAATTAAACATGAATTGTAGATACCCACGTGGAAGATTAGTCACAGACTTGATCCAAACTATGAGACACAGCAAGAGCACTTTGAGGAGGAGAAGAGAATGTTTCTCAAGGAAAGGCTAGGTGTGTTGCACACAGAGAGAGAGAGCGAGGAAATTATGTCGGATGATATTTTCCGTATGGGTTGGTTCGTCAAATAAATGAACGGGGAAAAAACTGTTCCCGCACAATTTTTTTCTCAACCGTTCCCACGCAAACATTGTTTTTAATTTTCAAATTCACTCAATGTGGAATATTACAACTTTGTTCCCACATGAGTCCATATTTACGCATTCGACCCACCACATGGATTTGGGCCTAATCCATCAAGGGTGGCCCATTTTCCAACACATCCTAAGCTTTAAAAAAAGTATTAATTTATAATTTTTGGATGGGTAGATTAAAAGATATGAATTTCATAAGTTAGGTCAAAATCCTGGAATTTTCCCATGGTACTGTTTTTGAGTTAAAGTAGGATTTGGACCCAATAGGACCAAGACAAGCCCCCGTCTTAATTTTCCTTTAAAAAGCTTTTCAAGAACCATTATATTTAGAAATTATTTGAATTAGTTATGAATTTGTTAGCCCTCTACCATTGTCTCCCTTTTCTCTCTAATTTGTTAGCCACAACTGTCAGAAAAGAGAGAGAGTGGTGAGGGTGCGGAAGAGAGAAGAGGAACAAGAAGAGAAAAGAAGGAAATATTTGTATAGCCAAGGGTTCATAGGTAATTTCCTGCCTTAAAATCATCATTTCTTATTTGGAGGTTGCTTTTCTGCAAGTTGTGAAATGTATAATCGTTCACATAAGTTGCGTAATTTCAATATGGGATATTGGCTTGTGTAATTGATATTTGATTGAGATGGATATTGGCCAATTGGAAGTCATAGATTAGTCTTGAAACAATGATTTTAGCATGTATGATCATAAATTCTTAGTTTGAACCTTGTTTAGAGTATAGCCAATGTTTAGTTATGTGATCCATAGTAAATGAAATCAAATGCTCATGATGTGTAAAGTAGAATATAGAGCTTTTCCACAAGTCCTAAATCAGGTCAATTACTATGAGTCAAGATTTTTAAAGTTATGGCACAACTTGTATCTGAAAAGTAGAGCAAGTTTATATATAATATGAATAAATTGTATCGATTCAAATAGTATCATGTTAGAATGATAATTTTATCATGTAAAGAATTTCAAGAGTTTTCAAAAGAATCTTAGAGCATTTTTCTGTAAGTAGTTACGACTACTTAAACTTGGACCTAATAGAAATTTAAAATGAATAGTAACCCAAAATTCAAAATGAAAAGTTGAATTTATGTAATAACCTAAACATAAAATGGAGATCAGAAAAAAAGAGAAGGACTATATTGTAAAGTGAAAAAGTATGGGAGGGCAAAATTGTCCTTTCACCCTCCCTACACTTAACACCCTCTAATATCCCTCTTGCACTCTCATTCTCCATTCTTCATTCCAGACGGGCACGACGCGAGCGAGAGAGGGAGGGAGCGTTGGATATGGCGGTACCTTTTCTCATCAAAAGAAGGCGTTTTTTGCTGGTATAAGTACGGATTTGGGTTCAAGTGAGTCCCCTAAACACTCATGCACCTTTAGATTTCTCTATTTCTACCATTTTGAGGTTTTAAGGGTCGAGTTAGGATTGAAAAAAAGAATAGTTTTTACAGATCAAATCAAGTTATTAGCAACATTATAGCTTTGTTATATTATATGGAGTATTATATGCGAATTTCTTGTGTATTTGTTGAAGAAATTCTCATGACACTATTTCACAGCACTGTTAATGTACTATTCACATGAATAGTAACTTTTAAGTGTTTCAGATTCTTGCTAAATTATGTGGGCTTTATGAATCTAAAGTGTTATGTTGGTGTTTGGAGTATTGTTTAGTGGAAAAAGGAGGCATTGTGTGTTTTGGGTTTGCTGGACAGTGGACTTTGAGTGGGTTTTAAACTGGTTAAAAACTCCTCTGCCCACGAAATTTGGTGAGCTTTTAGTGTACATGTCAAGTTTTAAAATAAGTCCTAGAACACATTATTTGGATGAGTGGAAGGTAAGTTATGAGTTTTTCAAATTGGTTCATAAAACTAGCAAAACAGTATTTTTTTCCGATGAAGCAGCTAACTTTGAGTAGGTTTTGAACTAGTCAAATGGTCTTTGTTGACCATGAAATTGGGCAAGCAAATGGTACTCATGACACATTTTAAATTGAGTCTTAGCATGCAATTTTTGGATAGGTTAATTGCAAGTTATGGATTATCAAAATTTGGGTTGGAAATCTAAAAATATGGAAAACTTGGCAATTAATTAGAACTTTGGAGCACTGATTTTAGAATCTGGGTTGTTAATAAATTTTGAATGGTAATTTTGTTTGGAAGAGGATGTAGAGAGCTTTAAATGGACATTTGAACCACTGCATTTGGAGTTTTATGAAATGAGTTATGATTTTTCAAAGATCGTTATAAATTTAGAAGCATAATTATGTTAATTGAGCATGTTTGTATATTATTGTTAGGAGGGGAAAACACAGATAAATTGGAAGATGAAGGATACAGAAAAGTTATACGTTGAGAGCATAAAGGTGAGTGAATAGAGTTCCATTATAGTTTTTTTATAAATCACATTTTACTATCTTCATATTTTATTATTTGTTACCACATTTTGAGCATGGTTTCATCAATAAAGAATTATTGGAATTATTTGATCTTCTCATTTATATTATGAAGAGAAAGGCTTGAGGAACTTATTTATGTTATTCATTCATGTCCAATTTTTTTAATTGAATATTAAAATGTGGAAGTCGAAAGATAGACTTTTGGAATTTTAATTCATGCATAGAGATGACGCAAAGAAATAATACTTTCATGCTTTACGCATCCTTGAAAATAGTTTTGATATATACTCTATGCGTGCTTAAGAATGATTTTGATATATTATTTATAAACTTTCATGTTGGAATCTTGTTACAAATTATTCCAAAATAGTTTTATTATTATGTTGGAATCTTGTTACAAATTATTCCAAAATAGTTTTATTATTAAAGGTGGCTTGGAAGTTGATCCCATGCATGCTTGAAAATGGTTTTGAGATGACTGAATACATAACGCTGGTTGCTAACAGTAGTATTGTTAGTCCTTGGTACACCATGGTTAATTACGAGTTCATCTATTATTCGTGAGTGTTAACCCACGCTTATTATTCGTGGGTATTGACTCACACATGTTATTCGTGGCCTTGAGCTATGCCTATTGATTGCTTACCCTTGTAGACTGTGTGTTCACACCTATTTTCGTGGCCTCAAGCTGTGTCTGGTTATTTACCCTCGTGGACTATGTGTCCACGCCTGATATTCCGTTCTGTTGAAGTCCTACAAAAATTGAGATTTGAATATTATTTTTTTAAAATCGATTTTGTCAAATGAGGTTTTGCTATGCAATTGAGATTCTCTGAGGAATGATTTATGATGCAGTTTCTAATGTGACTTGATTATACCCTGCAGAAAATGAGATTGTTGTTACGTTATTTACCTTAATTGAATCATTTAGATTACTTTCTTAAATTTAGAAGATTATTTAATGGGACGTTATTCACCGGTAATTTTCTTTTAGCTTCAGATAGCCTAGTTGACCCTATACCTCTGGTTCAGTAGTGAAGAGTCTCGTTGTTGTTATGAAAGACGTTGGCTTATTTTGCAACTACTGTTTGGCGTATGTAATAATAATAATTATTATTAATCTCTAGGGGTAATCTTAAGGGACCATATCAATTGATTTCTCCACTAACGAAAGCTACCAAGGTCCTGTCATTATCCGGGAATCTCATCGGATGTGTAATATCCCGAATTTTGTAAATGGAAATAAAGGTCAAACTGATGAATTACGAAATGAGTTTAGCCCATAGATAAGAAAAATAGAAAGGAAAATGCCTATAGACAAAAAAGAATGATCGACTAAGTCCCTAATCTTAAGAATTCTAAGTAAAAATGACTAAAGGGCAAAATGATCATTTTGCACAAATGACAAGGGTAAAATGGTCATTTTGATTAAAAAGGCCCAGGGCACAAAATGTCATCAAATAATAGGGACATTTTGGTAATTTGGTCAAAAGCAACAAAAAAGTCAAAGTTGACCAAAAAGTCAAAGTCAACCCAAAAGTCAAAAGTTGACAAAAAAATGTCAAAGTCAACCAAGGGTAAGGTTGGAATTAAGAAAAAGTAGAAAAAGTGATGGCATTTTGGTAATTATAGCAAAAATAGAAAAGGTAGTGGCATTTTGGTAATTATGAGGAAAGTAAGACAAGTAATGGCATTTTCATAATTAAGGGATTTTGACGGTCCAAACGACTGAGATGTAATTATTTGAGGTAGTAGGAATCCTCAAATGTTAGTGACCCGAACTGAGAAAAGTTTAGTTAGGTCCTAAAATGTTTAATAAAATTATTACTCGGTATCCGGTGCTGGCAGTTTCAAAGTACGGAGAACAACAGTGCCCGAAAGCCCCGAAAAAGGATTTTCTTAGAAAATTAATTACGGAAAATTTGGGAAGAATTTTGAGGAACGAAAAAGCACATTTTACGGTGTTGCACGCAAATCGAGGAATCCTGACGAGTTACGAGGGAAACCCGGAGATGCTATGGGCTAGAACATGATGCCACCTAGGCAAGGAGGCCTAGGGAATGGTGCCACATGAGAGAGAAAGTCTCCGGAAAAGTAAAAAAGATAATTACCCGTATAAAGAGTACTTTACGGAAATGCGTGCCACCGGATCAAGTAATTGGACAGTAAGGGATCTAGTCAGCCCAACAAAGTCGTTAACGTGGTGGTTGAGAATAATTATGACACCTTTTTCACTCACCACATGGGCTTGACAAGTGGCAAGATCTCAAGCTTCAAGAGGAAAACTTGTAAAGGGGTAATGATTTTCTTCTTTTATAGTTGGATAAATAAAACACCCCTTTAATTTGTATAAGTAAAGAAGATTAAGTGAAGCTAAATAAAGGGGTAGAAGGGGTAGAAGTGTGAATAAGAGAGAAAGTGAAGCTAAATAAAGCTCAACATGCGTATAATTAATGTAATATTATACATATATGTTTTGAGAATTTAATATCTAATTGAGGACCCCAAGAAAGACTGGAAAAGGAAATATAAGGGAAGGTAACCGAAGAAGATAGATAGTATTAAAAGATCATATCTCAAGCTTTACATTTTAAAGTACAAACCAACCTATACATCACACACAGGGGAAGCCCCTATACTTGTGATAAAAAAAAACGTAAACGTTCAAGTATACCATGAACTTTTCTTAAATATATGCCCAACATCATAAGCAAATTTTGAGTACAAAAATAACTACGATCATTTTAAAATGGCCCTAAAATGACTGAGCAGTTTAAATAGTCATCAACTTTAGTTAAATTGACAGCAACAACATTTTTTACACTATTTTGAAAACTTCATATATTCTTTTACAGCCAAGGAAAATCTATGATGTCTATTAATTCTGACGAATATCTAGATGTGTAACTTATCTCTAAAATCGATCTAGTTATATAATAAATTAATTAAGTGACCTATATTAAAGCTAAAAATACTGTATTTATCTTATAAAAAGGATGGAATGAGTATTTAATAGAAATCCGATGATGCTCTCATATCCTCGGATTTGGTTAAGGTGTTCACTAAAATGATGAGCTCTTTAAATCACTAGATCTGAACAATCAGATTTAATTTTTTTTTAAAACTAACCATTTTTATATACAAAGCGTTCTTTAAAGTTTGGCCATGCATATGTAACCGTTCCCACCCTTATTATTTTTTGTTCAGATAATTTAAAATGCACATTCATATGCAAGCATGTCAACGGCAATCTACCCAATGACATGACAGCGCCACCCATCAAATGAGACTTATTTGCCATTTGTGCCCTACTTATAATGGGTTTAGGCTTATCCACGAAGGGTCAACCCTAAGGCTAAAATCTATTTAATCAATGAAAATGACAACATTTTTACATATCATTGTATATGCATGCATTCAAAGACCTCACTTGATCCTATGTCGTATTTTGTGGACACACCACAAAAACAAGATCTCTTCCTACGTTCTAAAAATACACATTTTATATTGTATTTCTCTTTTTGTTTCTTTCAAAATTGAAATAAGCCACCCTAGTCCGCAAGAAAAGCAACAAGCTTGAAACCAAACCCACCATGGAAATACAACCCCACCATATGAAAGTTTCCTTGTAACACTTGCTTCCGGTGCACATAGACAGGTAAAGCAACTGGCTAGTACGCATCGAAGACTCGGTGTTAGAGTCATAAACCAAAGCAGCAATAAGGGTAAAGAGACATGAACCTATAGGTATGTTGGTGATGAGAATGTTGTGGTTCACAGGAGCACTGTTTGGACCAAACAACTCAGAAGTTATGGACCTCGCTTCACAGAAGACGAAGCCTGAACTTAAGCCTAACATGCATGTGCTTATTCTCAACATTACTTGAGTTTCAGATGCTGCAAGCAAAGCGAATGCAATTGGTGTTGGAACCATGGCTATTGAGTACCATCCTGTCCTTGGAAAGTGTATGCCCCAGCTGCATTATTGTATATACACGAAAACTATATTAGTTTTCAAAAGTGTGTGTAAGTTAATCCATACTCTTCTTTTAATTCGTCTTATGTCTCTCACTTTCAGTGATTTAGATTCTATGAATTTAAACTTTAAATCCAAACTTGGCTTTATATTGACTTTAAATGTCATTTATCACATGATAATATAGATTTATTTGGAAGTATGTAAAGTTACTATTTGGTCATGAAAGAGTCAGTTTTTTCTTTTAACCATTGGAAATTAACTTGAATAACACATTGTCTTACTATAAAATTTCTCCTTAAAAATAAAAGCCAAATTTAACTATAAAAACACTCAAAACTAAGTTATTTTCCACTATATAGTGATCAACAACTAAAGCCTCAAGATTTATGTGCAAGCAAGAGATGCCTATTTTGTGTTCATTTGGAAAGTTCATTGGCTTCAAATTAGGAGACAATATTATTTGATTATTATGTTTGCATGAATTTCGTGGTTGAAGGAGAATGAAACCACTAAATATAAGGGAATAAAAGTGCATTTTAAAAGAGGATCCACTTAAAAGTTGACCTATATGCACTGCAAAGAACCAAAAAAAAAAGGTTTTAAGAGAAAGAATTAATATGGTGTTTATAAGTCACTTACTTGCTCAAGAAATCAGGGGCAGCAGCGAGAAGACGACCAAAGAAGGAACAAGTGGAGAATAATGATACCACAGAACTAGTCTCCGAACTAAATCCCAATGACTCTGCAATTTGCCCCAAGTTGTTACCGTAGACAATCCCAATCGTAGATCCACACAAATATGCTACATAGTACAACCAAAAATCCCACCTTTTCAATAACGACCTCGCTGTATGTTCTTCACAAATCACTCTCATCTTGTCTCTCTCCATCATCAGCTTCACAAAACCACACGTCTTCTCCCTCATCATCAAACTCCCATAATTTCCTGAGCTTTCCTCTTCTTCATGATCATTATCATCACCACCAATTAGCCCTTTATCAAGGTCGTCATCGTTGTCGTCGTCGTCATCAGGTTCAGTCACATAGAAGCTCGAGTTTCGCAGACAACAACTCAAGGAAATGAATTGATCTCTGGCGTACACTACAATCCTAGGCATGAACAACGGAAGTACTAGCAGAAAAACAGCACCTACAAGGATAATACGTGCCCAAATTGTGCCAGTGGAAATATCATCAAGGACAACGAAATATAGGCCTATGATGAGAGAAATGATATAGAGGCCCATGAAGATAGGAAAGTCACGACGTTGAATGGATTTGGATGCCGGAAGTGGATGTGTCGGTTGCCGGAGAATCGTGATGGGAATGAGTGCGATGCATGAGATTAGTAATGGAACAAGTGCATTGAGCAAGAGATAGAGAGTGTCATCACTTGAATTTATTGAGTTGACTAGGCAAGTGTATAAAGCAGCAGCTACACCATTAAAGCTGATGCTTAGAGAGAGTGCAAGAGGAATACTTGATGTGAAATTTTTTGTACATAAGACGAAACACACTGTGTTCAACCAGCAGATACTGCACCCAGCTACCAAACATGAAAGAAACACCTGCATGGTATATATTCATCAAAATTTTATTAGGTTGTTAAAATTAATTAAGGACTGGGTATACAAGGCATAAGTATGAAACTAAATTTGGATGACAAACATATATGAAATTATGTGTCTAAGATTTTCTGTTATGTGGAAATGAGATGCTAAGATTATGGTTTTTTCCAAATAGGATATATGCATGACCTTGTGCACACAAAGACACACACGTACGCACTGAACACGAAGATGAGTGAACTATAGCATGCATGCACGCACATCTCACACTTGCCCAATGAATAAACTATTAAGTTTCAAAAGCTAATTCAAATATATGCTATTTGACTTTTACCCTAACTTAAGTTTGTAAAAGTCAAAGGAAATATAAGTCACTTTTCACCAACCCTAAGTTGAGTTGCAAAAAAAAAAAACGAATTCCCCTTAAGACAGGTAAGCTAAGAATGCTATGTATTGTGGGGCATGAGTAATTAAGTTTTATTTTATTCTAGTAGTAGAAATATGAGACTAAATTATACATAATTTTAAAAAATATTAATAAGATCTTACATAAATAAATTTATGAATTCATGTAACAATGTAATAGAAGAAAGTAATCATAATTCTCACAAAATACTTTCATAAAAACTAATGCCTTTAATTTTTAGATTTTCCTCATGAAAATTTAGTCGCAAAAACAAAAGTTTTTTATTCATAATTAATTTTCTTAAATTCTATCTCATATATAAAGATAATTTTCTTAAACTATGAAGTCTACGAAAAAAGAATTTAATGGGATATCACAACAGCAAATGTAATCGCATATATACTAGATAAATATTTGGCACTAAATACCCTCACAAATTCAAAAGTTCAAAATTTGTTTTCAACATTCTAAACGTAAAAGTTACCCTATAATGAAAATTAATACTCTATTATTCTTTTTACAAGTAACAACTATGTGATTCTCTTTACAAGTAACAAATATCCAAATTAAATAATTAGTTAATAGTAATGAATGTAAGAGATAGGACTTTTTATTAAACATACCCTTGTTTACGAAGATAATAAAAGAAATAATAAGTGGGGAAAAGATAAGAGAGAATTAGTAGTGGAAAAGACGAGAGAGATATGCAAAATAATTGAGGACAAAAATAAAAAATGCATTAAATTTTGCACAAAGCAAAATTGTTATTCATATTTGGAATTATACCTATAAGAGAGAATGTTTGTAAATAAGATTAGAGGGAGTACAAATTTAACCTAAAATTTTCATTTCTTATTTTTTAGAAACTGCATATAATCCCTATATTAAAGCTAGAGACCAATTTTCCCAGCAACCCTTAGGTTGATGACAGGCTTGTGCTAACCCGTTAAGGTGTGGGCTGTTTCAACCCGCACTACCTAACCTGCATGTTAGCGAGCTAAGCCGCCTATTTGCCTTTTAAAATAATATATATTAATATATTTTGTTTTATTTTTTATATAAATAAAATATTTCTTTTACGTTTTTTATGTTGATACATTTTTTATAAAAAAAAAAAAGCAACACCAAATACTTTTCTTGAGGTTAAACAACACCTAATACATTTAAAAGTAAAATTAAAATATTTTTCCCTTGATGTTAACTTTTTGTAGTACTATGTTTAAAACTACAACACAATTAATTACATGCAACAAATACTTATGCCTATTGTTACATCTTGTCATTGTGGAAAATTAAATTACACGCAACTAACAAAATTAATTAAAATTGATTAAAGGAATAGGTACGAAAATGATATACTTATTTTTTTTATTAATACAATCAACAATACTAGGGTTATGATAATAAAAATATATTCTACAAACTAATGGGCTCAAAATGAAACATGACGTGAAGTTCAATCACACGTACTTTTGTCAAAATATACAAACTTTTTGTAGCTGAAAAAACTCTTATTCCCTTTTATAGCGAGCACCAGCTCCCTGCATCTTTAACTAAGAATCAATTCAATGTACTGATATATATATATATATATATATATAAAGTGAGGCAAAATTCATGAAAATGGAACATTTTTCTCATGCTCGTGTACCATCCAATGAATTCCAAAGGACACAAAAAGAACTGAGCGATGTTATCTAAGCTTAAACAATAAATTAAGAAATAAAAATGAATTTAAACACAAAAATTAGATTGAATAAACAAAACAAACACAAAAATGCACATTATTGAGTCCTCAAATTTTAGACAAATGTTTAGTTTTGCCTCTTAAATTTATAAAACATCTTTCGATCCTCTAACCATAACAAGGTTAGTCTCAAATGATAATACTTTTGTATGAACCATTATCATATTAAAAAATTAAACTTAAAATATAGAATGTTTTACCAACATTTGAAATGTTAATTTCATTATTTTTAATAAGTGCAACTAATGTTATTAGGGTTAAAGGACCGAGATTCACAAAATTAAATGATCAAAATGAAACTCTTTTTAAAGTCAAAGAATAAAGGTGGATTAATTCTCTCTAAATTTAAAATAAAACAAACAATGATCATGAACTAAGCATAGAATTGAGCATACATTTCGAAGAAATAAGGAAGATAAGAGATGAGTTGTGGTTGGAAGTCACTGACCAGAATATAAGGCAAAGAAAAGATTTTCTGAATGACGAGCCATTGAAGGCCATAACCAACAACACCAAGAAACGCAGAGATTAACAAGACGAACCAGAGAGGAAGATACATCAAACACAAACCAGAGCACCATCCAAAAAGCTTTCCCATGTCTGAAGCCACGGCTAGATAATTGAGCTGAAGCTGAGTTATGCCGAGCACCGATTTCAGATTCGACGAGTACGACGAAAAGTCGAAGTTCGTACCGCTGAATGCTTGAACCCATATCGACGCCACCAGTAGGATCCACTTCCTCGATTCTTCACTGCCCATTATGCTCTACAGATTTCTTGGTCTTGAGCTGATTCTACAACTTCACCTTCTTCGCCGTGTTCAATTCTTATGTTCTTGCAGATTTTGAAGCTCTATGAGATGATAAAGTTAAGTATTGGTTATGGTTTGGAGGAGGTAAGAGAAGAGAATAAGAAGAAGAAGAAAGTGGAAGGCCTTTTATAGAGAATGTTCTTGTTCAAAATGTCTGCGTCTTTTTTTTTTTTTCCAATGAAAAGTTTGTTGTTTGGTGGCGTCCATCTCCAACGATATTCATCTAGTGAGGGTGATTTATATCCTCCAGCATTCTCTCTCTTTTTACTCTTGTTGCTCTCCTTTTCTTATCTCGTCATTAGTTTATATTAAGGAAAAATTGTTAAGAAATCTTTCATCACAAAGTTTAATTTATTTTTGAAAAAGTACTAAATGATTCAAGTCATTGAACAGGTGCAACTCGCCTTCTGCTGTGTATAATATATATTTAGCTATGCATAAACGTTACGTTTTGCATATAGTTAACAGAGTTACACCAACCAAAAATATGTTGCATTTATGTTTTTGAACAAATTTAAGGCACCTATGAGTGATAAATTTTGCAATGAAGATATTTTTTAACAAATTTTCATACATGATTAAGATTGAAAAAGAGGGTTAGTAGCCACTCTCTAGATTATATGATTAATAACTTCAACCCACAAAACACAAAAGTTTGTAAGAAAAAGAGTAAAATATTCTGAGCACCCTTCTGTTTTGTCTTAATTAGTAATCATTATGATAAGAAACAAGTGGAGTATTAATTACATTTTCTAAAGCTGTTCCTATTTAAAGGTGGTATAATAATTTTTTTATTTTTGAATGAAAATTTGTTTTGAAATATGAGTAAACAAGATTTTTTTAAAATAAATTTAATGGTATAATTACTTTAAGTCATTGGTTTTAGTGAGGTGGCTAGAGTTGCCTTATAATAAAGATAGAAGAGAGTGCATGCTTGTTCCTTTAATTTTACATAAGATCTTAGTTTGGATCCTTGATTTTATATGATAAGTTTTAATTTTTCTAACCCTCGTTAATCATTCGATAATAACTAAGATAGAGTTTGTTAGAGTTACCTTATAATAAAGATATATAGAAGAGAGTACAAATCAATATTTTGTGTGTGGATTAACAATTATTTAACATTATTTAAAAAAAATTAAATATGTTTTGTCATTGTTTAAAATTTTAATGTTGAGATTTTTTATTAATACAATCAAGAATAATAATATTATGATTATGAGACTAAAATGATATTGTATAAAATTAATGGGCTCAAAATGAATGAAATATGGTGGGAAGTTCAATCACATGTATTTTTGTCTAACTATAAAAAAATTATTTGAAAAATAAAAAAAATCTTATTCCCTTTGATTGAGAGGTATCAAAATAGGTAACGATTTTGATTTTTCAACTAAAGCGCCTTAATGTACATAAATTTTTGCTAAAAATGCATCCAACACAATATACTTTGCAAAAATACAAAAAAATGCTCATGAACATCAAAATAGAAGCAAAAATGTCACACCTTAAAATGTAATCTAATATTGTTACATATACATATGCAAGAATAATGTGTATCTCACTACAAAAAGTAACATTGTTAGATTATATTTAATAAAAAAGGACTCATTATTCTAAGAAACAAGTGAATGAAAAACGTACTCTAACAGGACCACTGTATATAGAGAGCAAAGCCCTACAACTCAACTACAGTATGTAATTAACAGGAATATCTTAAAGAAAAAATTATAAATTTGAGAAGAATAAGTTAGTTCAAGACTTATATTTATAGTTAAAGTAAGTTCATTGTCTAACTCTTATATTTAAAATATGATATAACATTTAGTATTTACAATGTAATATTGCAAAGTATTTTTTTATGAAAAATTATACCCCAGATACGTTTATTTATCGTTTGATCATAAAACATCATGTGTGTGTGTGTGTGTGTTTATATCCAGTGAGCTATTTTATTGAAATTATCAATGTGTGCATCTAATTATCTATATAAAATACTTTTTTTTTTGCCAATATCTATATAAAATACTTGAATGCATGGAAGCATGCCCTACAGCATTAACCAAGCACGCATCCAGTCCATCCAAACAGTGGAGTACTTGTAGAATGAAAGGGATGGGAGAGTGGCAATAATGCATTGAAGCAGCATGCCAAGTTGCCAACCAATCACAATAGTAAAAGAACAAAGCGGCTCTTTAAGAGAGAATATGTCGTGCAGCCTTTTGGTGAAACAGTTGAGACTGTGAGGATTGCTACCCGTGACCAAAATATCATCTACATATATTAAAATCATCATAACCTGCATCTTATTAGAGTAGATAAACAGAGATATGTCACTTTGGGAATTAGAGAATCCCCAGCTTAATTAGTAAGACGCTCCGAAGTTAATCAAACCAAGCCTGTGGGGCTTGTTTTAGCCCGTAGAAGGCTTTGGATAGTTTGCATACATAGTTGGGTTTGGAGGGGTCAAAAATCCGTCTGGCTGTTCCATGTCTACCTGTTCAGAAAGGAAACCATTGAAAAGGGCATTATGGATATCAAGCTGTTTAATATCCCAATTAAATGCCACAGCAATGTTTAAAATAATCCTGATTGAGAATGCTTTAATAACAGGGTTAAATGCCACAACAATGTTTAACAATATCTTCTGTTTGTTGAAATCCCTTAGCACCTACCCTAGCTTTTCTCTTAGTAAGTACTCCATCTGCATTGAATTTAGGTTTTAACAACCATTTATTTTCAACCAATTTCAAATTTGAAGGTCCTAGGGACAAGACTGCAAGTTGATTTTTTGTCCAGTGCTACTCTTCAATCATCGCTTGTCTCCATAAAGGTAAATTTAGGGTCTCCTTGGTCGTACCAGGTACAATTTCACGAGACTGAGTGAGCCCAATGTAGGGCACCTTTGGTTTAAAAAATCCCTTTTTACTGCGGGTCTACATGGGAACATTTTGACTATATTGTTCAGTTTGTGTATCAACTTCAGCTAGTTGATCATTTTGTTGCTGCTGAGGTTGTTCAGGATGCACTGAGGCTGTTGGTGCAGGTTTTCAGACTCAATGAAGCTGTGTGTTTGCAGAGGATCCTTTTCGTAAAAAGGGTATTAAAATATATGAGAGAAATCGGTCTTGAAAGGACGCTTGGTGACTGGTGTGCGTTTGGGTATGGCGAAGCTGGTGGGTAAGGATTGCTGAACAGGTAAGGGGTGAGGGACAAAGGGTGGTGAGGCAGAGAAAGATGATGGTGGTGGTGAGACGGAGAACGGAAGGGGTGCTGATGGATATGTCTCAGTGTTGGTAGACGGAAGAGCAGATGGGGTTGAGGGCGAGGTTTGAGTGTAGAGGCCGGCGGCTGAGTGATGGAAGAAAGGAAAAGTTGACAGGGACAACGGCACAAAATAATTAGGGTAGGATGAAGAGAAGGAAATGGGTGCAAATGAGACAGGCGTCGAGGTTGGAAGAATAGAGGTGATAATGGAGTCTTGGGTGAGTGACGGAGGTGGGGTCGGTTAAACAGTGGAGGTAGTGGGATTTTCAGACGCTGCCAAAGGAGTGGGGTTTGGTTGTGGTGTTAAAGAAGGATGCCATTTCTGACTATGAGCTCTGATATCAAGTCAATGCAGTAAAAGAATAAAGAGGCTCTTGAATGACATGCCCCTATTACTGTGCATTACTATTTATAGACAGTGGAAGCAATTAATACACTGACGGCTATTTAATGATACACACAATAATAAAATATATTCACCTCAACCATGGGACGAAATAACCTACTATTGGCAAATTCAGATTTACGCTTCTGAGATGATTTTATGAATTTATATAAAGTTTTTGTGAATTTTAAGATATTTTTTAAAATTTTGAGATGGTTTTATCTTGGTTTACCTACACCGTTGGGAATAAGGAATTCCCAAACAAGCACGTTCGTGTATTTGGGAAATTCATTGGGAGAAAGGAGTTACGGATTCTGAGATATGATTTTATGGATTTTGAGATGGTTTTATAGATTACGAGATAATTTTTATAGATTTCGAAATGTTTTTACAGATTTCAATATGATTTTATTTTAGTTTACATACACCGTTAGGAACAAGTGTTTCCAAACATGCACAGTATATAAAAGTCCGATGGCCCGATACCTACTTCAATCTTTTTTTTTTATTTTGCCAACGATACCTACTTCAATCATTCATTCATGTCGTGTTAATATAGTATCACAAGGTGAAAAACCATGAAGGCATGTTACTCTGTCAAAGGTGCAGTTTGAACTTGTCGTTTCCTCATACATTAAGCTCTTTCAATCTTCACCTTAATAACCACGTACATGTCTCATCCCGTTTTCACTCACTCTCTTTCCCACCCTATGTGCTTAAAAAAAACGTAGTTGCATTTTGTTTACACATGTTTACTGTTTTTAACCAATTTTTCAACAGCGTAACTTGTCGTCTCCTCATTCATTAAGCTCTTTCAATCTTCACCTTAATAACTATTTTTTGAACATAGAGGAGTACATAATTATTTAATGCATGATACAGCTGTTCAAGTAAGATACAAC
>JANTPZ010091174.1:0-29810 GCA_025593235.1 Vachellia pachyceras | reverse complement strand
AATCTTTGGCGTCCAATTTGGCAACGCCTTAAAAAAAGCAGACTTAACTGCTCAAATGAATGCCACCCTTGCATTCATCCTCGCTTAGCTCTTAAAAAGCCTCTGTTCTCTGCCAATTTCAACGCAAGTTAGTCATAACGATTGATGGTACAGCATGATTAAACAACCTTCAAGAAAGTAATTATTACAATCATGGCAAAAGAAAAAGAGACAGAAAATAATTATAACACAAAATATAATATATCAGTAAAAGCAGAAACATTTGTGTTGGCAAAAAAAGGAAAAAAAAGGGACATTAGAATGCGTAGAACAAAAAAAATGTTTGAGCCCTCACATCACAAAGAAAGCGGAGGGCCCTTTTTGTCTGGCTCTTGCAAATCTGTGGTCTTCTTAAATACCATTTCAGCTATCCAATTATCCATCCCTGCATCAGAAAGGACTTCAAGCTCCCTCTTCTGTCCCGGCATTTGCAGTGTTCATAGGCTATTAACCGGATATGTGTGTGTGTTGATTTTTTTTTTGAGGGTGGGAGCAGAGGGAAACGAATTTATTGGCAATGGAACAGCACATTCAAAATCTTCTACAGGACCAAACAAATTGCTGTTATTACTACCAACGACGGGTTGGATCAAGTAGTAAGTGGCTTATTTCAGCTTAAGTAAGGTCTCGAGTTTGAGTCCTTGTGTATGCAGTAGCCACTATTGGGAGACTCACCCACCATTTTCAGATGCGCGGCGCGGGTCGGGTTCGGATTAATCAAGGTGAAGCTCGGAAGATCGGGCAGAAAATAGTATTCCTGTGTATATATATCCTTTACACCTAGCTGCAACATTCGTCACAACATTGAACCAAATACATATATCGTATAAAACTGGCAGAAATCGTAAACATCCATCATGAACCATAAACAGCATCACCCACCTCAAATTTTAGTTACCATGATGCCCACAATCTATCTAGTTTAATATCTAGAAGTTTGTATATTCAAATCTAAAACGTGATGAATGCTCCAATATTTGGCTCAAGTCAATTAGCACCTACAGATAATCAATACCACTGTTTAGAACATGTCTTGGTAGACGTAGTCATCAACGTAAACGTGGTGATGATAATTAATTAATCAATACTGATAGTAATTTACAAGAAGGAGGTCAAGAAAAGAAATAGAGTGATCGATTGTTTTATGGGCTCAAGGGGATGAGCGGAAATGCCGAGAATTAGTCCGACAAAGAATAGTCACCCGCCCGGATAGTACTGAATTGCAAGCCTAGTGCAGAGGGTGAGAACAATTCAAAATAAATCCCTTATAGATTAAACTTGAGATTGAAATTAAATACCAGTAACTCCTAACAACCTTTGAACCTTTGGGTGCAAATAACACTTGTCACAGTTTAAACTTCCTCTATAAGTTGAGATTGTTGCTACAATAAAATGGCACTCTAAAGATTTTTTCCAAGTCATATAAACCACATCAGTCTATTTAAACAAAAAGCCAACACCACAAGGGTAATAGCATTAATCTGACTTGCCCTCTCGGCTTTTTTTCCCCTCAGAAGAAACCTAGAGGATCATGTGAGTCGCTTTCAGATTTCAACACAACCTTGAAATGAGCATGCCCGGCTATCTTGCCCGCCTTCACCAGACTGCACTTTAAAATATAACCATTACTCGATCTAAAAAAATTCCAAGTACATGACGGGACTGAAATCTAGTTCTGCTGGCACAGACCTGCGGGTCACTCAAAATTGAGAGAAAATCAAAATGCTCATACAGGGTTCATGTTCGATAGCTGATGTTACAAGCTTAATATTCATATTTAAATATCTCGGCATCAAGCTTATATTTAGTTGAGATACCCTCCCAAAGGAAAGGACAAGGCCTAGCAATCCTTGAAAATTGCTCAATTAATCACTCACAGGAGTTAGCATCAATCAACTTCAACATCAGAAATCTCCAAAGCAGCCGCCATCTTCATTAACCTCCCCCATCAAGCATCTTTGCTTCGTCACCCTAATCCAGACCAGCAGTTTCTGGTATTTTGTCGTCATGTGAGTCTATGGCCGCATTATATGAATTCTTCAAATCTTTATCCTCCTCAAATTTCTCAATAGTTGTATCCTCTGGAGCACCTGTATCTAGGGTGGTCTCCCTGTGGACAGTACAACTATCCATGCTCTTACCTGGTACCACTGTTGCACTGGTCCCCTCCTCTGCAATGGGTGTCGCATCTTGTAGTTTGACATCAGTTTCTCGTGCCACTTGCTCTTTAACAGCACCCACATCAACATCATTTTTGGGGCCTGATGCGGTCTCGGCTTGTATCAGGTCTAGTTGCTGCACCGAAGTTTCATCCTGTGTTGAATTAACTAACAAAGCACCTCCATGCTCATCTGAATGGGATATACTTTCATGATTCTCCATACCCTGCAAGCTCGTTTCACCAGAAGCAATCTCAGCTGACTCAAGAGAACACTTCTTAGCAGCAGCTGCTGCTTCATGGTTAGAATGGGCCCTGTATTGGTTCATGCGGTTTTGAATCCTTTCCACTTCTGCCAGAAGATCCCCATACCTCTTTTGCAAGACTTTTTCGAGTTCCTTTTGCTTCTCCACTTCAGCCCATATATTGTTTATACGATGTGATGCAGCTAGCTGCTCCTGCTTTTGCAAGACTTGGAAGCATTCAAGTTCTGTTGCAGCCGTGTCCATCTGCTTGAAGGTGGCTTCGATTTGTGGCCAAAGACTTTTCTTTGCCCTCATCTGAAAATTCCAATAGCCAAGTATGGTTATAAAAAGTCAATAATCATATATAACATAAAGATAAGATCCATGACCCTACACTAGCCATAGACAGTCTACATCCTCAACTGAAAAATGCAGTGGACAATGAATCTTAATTGAAAGTCACTGTGTGTGTTTGGGAATCTGTTGGGAGAAAGGAGTTTACGGATTCCAAGAAGAATTTACGGATTTCAGGATTTTTTACGAATTTCGAGATGCTTTTTACATATTTCAAGATGCTTTTTTCTTGATTTGCATGCACCATTGGAGGAAAGATTTTCCAAACATACACATTATGAAAAGCATTCAAACAATAATTTCACTAGATGGACCAAGTAATGGGACCATAAAACAAATTAATCACAGCTGCATATCTATCATACAGATTTACCCCTATGCCACAATTATTTTAGCCCCTAAAAAGGAGACTGGTAAATTTAAAAGACCAGAATACCTTTGAAAGGACAGTCTTCTAGATAACAGAAAATAAAATTAGAAGTAAATGTACAATTTCTTCAAATGCTTAACACTTGCAAAGACCAACTTCAAAGAATACTCAAAACAGAATGAGGGCTCGTTTGGAACCTAGGTTTCAAAACCTCAGTTTGAAATTTAGGTTTTCTCTTTCCTACTTTCTCTTTCCTATTTTTTCCTCTTTTCTCTTTCCTACTTTTTCTTTCTTTCTCTTTCTTACTTTCCTCTTTCCTACCCACTTTTTGCCTCGGAATCCGTAAAAGCTATAACTTCCCAAATATAAATAGTTTTTCAAAACCTAGATTTTATCTCGGAATCTGTGAAACCTAGGTTTCAAACCTAGTTCCCAAACAAGCCCTGAATCACAAATCTGAATGAAACTAATGCAGGTCGAGTCAACTACTGAACGCAAGAATCACTGACATCCAACGAACTACACAGGCATAAGTAGTGAAATTAACTAAAATAAGAGCAACACTAGAGAAACGGAAATATTGCTAGCATTAGGTACAGCAATTACATACCTCATAGCCTTGTGTGAGAACCATCACCTTCTTCTCAAGGCGTACCACCTTCTCCTTGCCATCATCTAACTTTTTTCTCACATTCTCAAATTCATTCTGCAAAGCTGCAAGCTTCTCCATGTTTCCAGCAACACTTGAGAGCCCATAGGCATTACGGGTAGGGAAGTACATAAGATCATTAAGGCAAGTTCTATGTGCTTCAACAAATTCATCAAGGGGTTCACTTTCATGCCCCATCGCAGCACGAAGATACTGAGCCTCCTCCTTTATCAACTGATCAGCCTGACACACATAAGGAGGCAATGTAAGCATGGTTTCCCTAACATATAATGTTATCTCCAATAGTTCCACAAGAAACACCTAAATTTTATAGGCCCCCCTTTTAATTAAAACAAAAAAAAAGAAATTGAATAAACCCTTACCTACTCAAAATGGGTCAAAATTCCTTTTTAAAGCAAAGAGTGAAATCTTTCATCAAAAAAGGAAGGAAATACAGAACAAAGATGGTAGAGTGTTGAGAAAAAAAATGGAAGGGAGCGGTATTTGCTCTCTACATGGGAAAGGCAGCGCAAAGTTTGTTCTGGTCCAATATAATGAAAGATCACCAGGTTTAGTACGTTTTATTAAACAATTTAAACATGCAGAAAAAACTATGCAAATACATACATCTTTCATTTCATCTTCCTCAAAATCTTCAATCACAGGGACAACAGCAGACCCATTTGCAGCACGCTTGGCTCCTTTTTTCCTCTCCTTATTAATTTTCTCCTCCAGGGGGTACTTGGCATTGTCATGTTCCAGTAAGCTTAGAAGCTCTTTTCTTACCATCTCATCAGCTTGCTCAATAGAAGTAGGAGGAACAAAGGAACGCTTATCCTCATCAGCAATGATCAAAGAATTTCTTATCAGTTCCAATGATGCAGCAGGAGGCCTAGGAAGCTCCCTTTGAAGGACCTTTGAACGTTTTCTAAGTAATGCTTGCAGCCGAGCTTCTTCTTCAGCCTTTTCTCGAGCAATTCTATCGGACATATCCTCTTCAATCATTTCTTCAGGTTCTTCAACATCTTCTGGAGTTGGTTGCATAACTATCTGGTACTCATTTTTTGGCTGGGGAAGACTGCTTAAACCAGAGCGCAAGCTTCTTTTGAGATCTACTTGTCTACGTAGCTCGAGTTTGTGCTCTCATGCATATCCATGTCTTCATTGATATGAAGCTCATCCCTAAGAGGAGTTCCCTTAGGAGTCATGCCAAAAGAAAAGCCATCCCTTGCTGGTGTTATACCACTTCTAGGGGTGAGGGTTGCACCTCCAGGTGTTGCAGAGGGAGTCAACATAGGATTTGGAGTCTGAGGGTCTTTTTTCTTAGGAGTGACCCCAGAAAAGTCTGAAGGATACAACTCTGGGTTATCTCCTCCCAACAACGGTGTCTGAGACTCCCTCAACCTTGCCAGATTTTCAGCTTCCATCATTATAGTATCTCCTTTACCAGCTGGTGTTCTCTGAGGAGTTCGCAAAGGAGTCATTCCCTGGCTCGGGGTCTGAGCATAATTAGCCAAAAGAGCATGTGTTGCACCGCTACCTTCAGCAATTTCCTCACTCCCCACAAGGTCACTAGCATAGCCCATCTTTGCAATTTCCTCTAATTCATGATCAGAAATTTGAGGTGGTGGAAGCATCAGTTTTGACCTTTTTCTAACTGTTTCTGGGTCATTGAGCTTGTTGGCATGCAGTATAGCAGAGGGGGCATCTTGCCTTTGTGAAATCTTATTCTTTGCAATGTCTTGCTTTCTTAACTGTGCTTCCACATCAATCCTTCGTTTTCCCTCAAGTTCTTCAATCGTGGTAGGGAACTTGGGCTGTTCCACAGGTCTATCTTCGTCAGTAACATCAAAAAACCCTGGAGGAGGCCTTTTCTCAAATGGGATTTCTGCATTGTAGTCTATTCCTTTCCTTTTCCTCCTCCTCTGCCTGATATCAATTCCAGCAGCCTTCAATTCTCTCTTTTTTTGTAAAGAGGCAAGCCTCCTGGCTTCTTCTAGTTGTTTCTCCCTAGCTTTCCGTTTTGCCTTCTTACCCTTGGTGTTGGCTAGCCTAGCTCGGGCTTCAGACAACATTTCCTTCTCATCCTCATCCATATCAACAGGATCTGGTCGTGCAGGTTTTGACTCAGGGTTTGGGTCAATCTCACCAGGTCGCAATTTCCGTGGGTCATCACCAGGTTCATAGTTCTCATCCTTTACACAGGCTGCATCAAGGAGTTTCTCGTACCGTTCAAGGCACTGGGAAGGTGTACGGCCTACAATCGGAGCAATTGTTCTCCATTGTGTGGGCATAAGCTTAGCAAGATGAAGAAGCTTTTCATCCTCTTCTCTCGTCCATTCAGTCTACAATAAGCACAGAATCAAAAGACTATTTCATGAATGAAAGGCTTGGATCAACATGGCTGAAAGTTGAAATGTTAGAAACAACATATTAATCACAGTGTAAAAGCATCATAAAATAAAAAATACAAGGGAAAAGAGAACATCAAATTGATTGCTCAAACATGGCAGAAATATTGCACTCTTAAAGAAAAACACATTTCAAAAGAAGTGTCAAGCGATGACATAATTGTAGCAAATGATAAAACCAGTCATTATTTGTTCTAGCCCAAAGAAACATATCAATGATATCCATAACTGACGGGAAAAGGGCACAAATAAATAAAATAGCCTAATAATGCCCAATTGTCCTTCGAACTTCAATTTCCAACTTTTATAACCTAATTGCATGATAATTATATGTTCCACTTCCACAACTTTAGAAAAAAAATCAAAAATCACAAGGCTGAAAGTAAACAACTAACAATATGGGTTGGGTTCAGCACAATCCATTTGGAACTCAGTCACTCCATAGCATAAAATTCAATCAAAATTTATACTCTTCTGGAATAAGTTTCATTCACAGTTCAAAGCATCATCATAGGTAAATTAATTCTCATGAGCAAGACATTATATTAATATATATTAGTTTTAAAATCACAATAATGATTAAACAGGAAAAGGATAAAAAGCTTAAATCACATACAAAACAACGTTTAGCATCCAGAACAAGAAGAATCAAGAACCATTTAACGTCGCCAGTAATTTCATATGTAGGGATGAAAACACCAGCGACGTTGAGTGGTTCACTTTCAACCAAACGCCCATCAGTTCTCCGTCAACCAAAATAGAACGTTCCAGCGAAGTTGCCGTTGTACGATTACTGTGCCCACACTTGCCCCGACATGCTAATTGCTAATAGCCAAAAGGTAAAAGGAACATGACACGACGCTTAGAGTACATTCGGAAAGAAAGGCACCTTTTTAATGGAAGGATCCAGCCACTCGTACCATCGAGCCTTGCATTGCTTGGCGGATTTGCGAACCAGAAGCGAAGAGATTCGAGCCCACTGGTTTTTACCATATTTCATGACAGCCGCTTTGAGGATTTCATCTTCGGTGTTTTTCCAAACACCACCCTTTATCATAATCCTCATCTTGACACCCTTTTGATCGCTCCTACTGGCTTCAGGTTCGGATTGTAGGGTTATCCAAGTTCAAGCAAAAATGAAGCTCACAACATTGATAAAAGACAATTTTGCCGTTCTGATAATGAATTCTTCTCTCACTATTCTGCGCGATTCAGTATATCAGTAGGTCAATCCTTTTCCCTCTGCGCGTTGTAACCCTTCCCTGTATCTCTGGTCTGTGGGCGCCGTTGAAAATGTGATAGATATCATTTTATAAAAAAACATACTTTTAGAGTGTTAAAAAACTTTCTTAAACACCTCATTATCTCGTTTTAAAAGAAAAATAATATTAAAAATATGCTCTTGATTTATATACTTTATCACAAACAGGTTGAATAATTAAATGCAACAAATTTTAGTAAGTCACCGAAATTTTGTACTGTTTTTGTTTAATAAATATTTTCAAGTATTTTTAGGGAAATATCCTTTTTTTTTGCCAATTTTAGGGAAATATCTTTACATAGGTATTAGTGACTGAATCTTTTTTTAGTAAAATATTATTTGAGAAATTTACCATCAAATCCCAAATAACTCAATTAATGAATAAAAGGTTTTAAAGATTGACAAAATTACCATCAGGTTTCAACAGTAGCCGGTCTAGTTGTTATTGATAGGTTGTTAATAACAACCGGACTAGCTACTACTGAGACCTAATAATAATTTTACCAATCTTTAAGACCTTTTGTTCATTATTTCCTCTATTTAGAATCTGATAATAAATTTCTCAACATTATTAATCTCATCGTTTATTTTCTGTGGCTGTAGAAATCGTCTGGCAGATGGAATATTTCTTACTTGTTTTTTTTCTGGAAATGAAAAGAGGCCGGACATAAAGATTAATCTTTCCTCCTTCCATTCTCATCCTCTGCATCGGTACCTTGTTAATCTTTCCTCCTTGGATGTTTGGTTATATCACACTAAATTCAAATAATAAAAAAATATTCGGGGACCGGAGATGCCATGACTCATGACCAGTGTACATGCATGTCAGATTATCATTTCAGAAACAACCGAGAAAAGAAACCAAAGAAAGGAAGAAACTCCGACAATATTATAAATATAAAAGCATATTCTATGAAAAACATGTCAAATATATTATAATAAGAGTATTTTAGACAAAAACATTTCAGATTTATTATAATAAACTAATTTGGTTACTTTCCTTAGTCTAATGAAATCAAGAAGATTTCTGGGGATAGCGCAATCTAACCATTGGTTTCAAGAGGTCGCTATGATTCCTTCCAACGAGCTTTCATGGAGATTGTTATGTTGACAGAAGGCAAGCAAAAAAAAAAGGAAAGAAAGAAACGAAAAGTAGTGACCCAAAAGCCGTGAATTGTGACCCATACATAATTGCTTTCAAAAGTGACTAATCACCAGAAAATACAGCCTCTTCAATTCATGAGCTGGTAGTGGATTCGTCAGGATCATATTCCTCCTCGATGAGTTCTGAGGAAACTGTTGGCAACTCTCGCAACAGCTGGTCTCTTTTCCCAGGCTGTTCCAGTTCCAACTTCTCATCTATCAACACACATTTCGTATAACACGAAATTGGTCAAGGACAAATCGTCGTCGTCATCATCTTCATCATTTAAAAGCAACAAGAAGTTTATGTGTATGTATGGGAGCCCAATGCGACGAAACATGCTCACTACTACTAATTTATATAAAAAGCAAAGGATATTCTCTCTGTCTCCCCTTGTCATTTGCATATTCTATTCGCTTCTCCAGATACACCAGGCGCTCTGCAATCCACTGCAACAACAAACATGTTCACCAACATACAACAGAACTGAAATATTTGGTAGAAACCAGAACATGCATCAAGTTAAGCCATAATTTTGAAGTCTTTGAACAAGTAGTTAAGCAAACAAGACAAGCATTTCTCAAGATTTTAACTAGCGCTGAGTCAAGAATGCATACGTGCTTTGTTATATCTTCATGAAGGCATAAGGCCTTCGCTTGAAGCTCCTTCTGTCAAATAACAGCATTAGCTAAATGATGCACATATTAAATGAAGTGTGAGTGGGGAAAACAGGAGAGCAGAGAATATTTAGTCACGGTTAAGCAAAGTTTCTTCACATTTTATAATCTACAACAACGAGTGCTTGTAAACTGCACAAAGCTCATATAAATGGTTCAACAATGAAGGATGCAATTTCCCAACACTAGATAGCACTGCTTCTTTAAGTTCTCTCTTTGATGATGACAATCCTTCAAATGATAACACATGTTTTTTTTTTCATTTAAATGAAACAAAATTTCAACTTACAACAGCTATCTTTGGGATCAAGTTATCTTTCACTTTTTGCTGCAGAGCCTCACATTCTTGCTGGGAGCCAAAAAAATATAAAACAAATAAGGCTTCTTGTAATAGGAGAATGGAGTTTATTAAAAAGTATTTGAACTTCACAATCATACCCTTTCTTCTTCGGTACTCAATCCAACGAGTAAGTAAATAAATAAATAATAAAGAATGGAGACTTTTCAACTAGACCTTCATAGCTGATTCCAGGGAAATAAGAGGTTCATTGCAAGGCAATCCCTCAATAAAAACACACATGCTATCAAATATATGAAAGCTTCAAGACAATTCGGTTACCTCAGTAAAGTCATCATCAGAAAGCTCAGAAATAGAAATAGGTTTTGTCATAAGGGAAACTTCCAAGAGAAATCCATTATTCACACCTAAAAGTAAAACAAGAGAAATGATAAATCAATTTAAGACACTTTCAACAGCACACAATTACATGCAGGAACTAGCAAACAAAGGAGGGTTGAGGGAGACGGCACAGAGAATCTGAAGAATGCAATTTCTTACCTACGACTCTAACAAGATGATAATGATTTCCTTGCCTATGATCAGTGGGATCCGCTCGAATTTTGACAAAGGTTCCAATAACCTTTTCTTCGAAACTTTCAGGCTGCTTTGATAACTCTCGCACCAGGCTTTGTTTCAAGTATATTAGTTTAATATTTTCAGCATTGATGGATGCAAAACAGCTCGTCCGGGTTATATAATCCCCTTTCTTCAACAGAGATTTTCTCAATAAGCTTGTCTGATCACTGGGAAGCTTGTAGGTAAAACTGTCTATGTTTTCATCATCACTTTTCTCCCCTGTTGTTTGCTGTAAGTTTTCAACTACGTGGGGCTTCAACAGAGAATATATTTTGTTTACTGATACAACTTTCTTTCGGAATATGGGAAACAACTTTTCGTCAGGAATGAACTTGTTATTGAATTTAGGGTGATAAAGGTGTTTTTTGTCAATATATTCATAAATGAGAGAACTAACACACCATCGTGTGAGTGGTTTAATTATATCTTTCCCAATAGATGTAAGAAAATCAATGACAGATTTAGATCCCCATCTGTTGACTTTATGTGATTTGGACTCCTTTCTTATGGTCACTACCTTATGTTTCCAGGTATCATCCATATCACTGCTAAATGATGTCAAATTTTCCCCACTTTCACCAAAACTTCGTTGATGAAGAGAATTATTATCCTTTGTATGTTCGGCCTGATCAAATTTTGACTCCCATCCTATGAACTCCTTCGATTTTGATCTGTTCCTTTTGGGCCCAAGCTTATGATTATCTATATCATGTGATACCCATCCCTCCTCCTCCTCCTCAGTATCGCTTAATCTTCTATCATGAAAAGAATTCTGATCCGTTTTATACTTGGTTAGAGTAGCACAGACAACATCACCAGTCAAACCTTCCTTTACCTTAATGATATCCCAATATTCCTTAAATAGAGTTTCACATGTCTCTCTGTCATCCAAGCTAATTTTATTCTGCAAAGGAAAAAGTATATAATCATAGTATTACAGGCCAATATCACACAATGCTCCCCTTAAATATGAATTGAATAAACACTAACACAGTCCTATAAATTTACTGTGACCACTAGTAGCAAACCGATCACATCAACTTAGCTGTAAGAAACTATAAACCAAAATAAAATTTACAATTTGGCTTTCATGTGAACATAAATTATCTGCTGAACAAACCCTGCCTCTATCATCTTGTTGTCCTTTATGAAGAAATAATGGAAGTGTTAGACAGTATATGCTTAAGTAAATTATGGTTTAATTTCAATGTTATTTAACATAGTTTTTACTCCTATGAACTGAAACTTTCCAATCCATGGATCCGTGTATACTCAACAACAGCTAGAAGGAAATTGGTAAATATTCTACATTCTGCATTTTTAGTTGCACCTACCCCCTCAGAGTCATGATCCAAATTATTTTCAATAATGAGAACTAGTTCCAAACATTCCTCGCATAATCCTTTGCTGTCTCTTACAACAGCAAAATCTGAAACAGCATAGCACTTATTGCATACCGCGTGAGGACAGCCAAGGCAATAAAACTTTGGGGGTTTGTGGCAGTCGAAGCAATAATGCCGACCTGAAAATTAAAACATAGTGTCATATTTTGCTAACCTCTCCCTCTGGTTTTACAACTTGGAGGTTTATTCATGTAAATATTCATCAGAGCTTAACACCTTCCAGAAAAGAGAAAGAATACTGCAGAAAAATTAAACTGCTCACCGCAAATCCAAGGCTCCCCATTTTCTAAACAGGATTCTTTATCATGTACACAATTGATGTGGTAAACCTTCCCACAATTCCTGTTTAAAAGTCATGTACAAAAAAGCAATCTGCTTAATGTGGGACAGATGATTTGCATTATTGTGCTACATATGAAGGGAAGAATTTTTTTTTTTAAAAAAAACAGAGACAAGATATGGAGAAAACTCACTCATGATCACAAACAACAAGCTTTCCGCCCTCTTTGCATATAAAACACCAATCATCCACTTCGCAAATTTCTCTTTTTGCCATTGTTCTCTGAAAGTGTGGGTCGCGCAAAGAGCTTGATTTTTGGGTCAGTTTCAGTTGCTTGAATCTCAAGAACAAGAGAACAAGAAACGAAAAGGAAAAACTGAACGCTCAAGGTGACAGTATTACGCCATAGAATTAATATCATGGTGTACGGAAGGTGCCGCGAATGGCCATGTTGGAAACCTTTCTTCTCGGCAACGTTTATTTACTACCCCGTATCGGAAGTCGGAACACCTTCTGCTTCAACCTTCAGAGGAGTTTAGGGGAGAGCGTACCGCGTACGTTTTTCATAAAACGATTATTCGAATAAAAATATGTTTTTTATACAAAATTGTTGTAAATATTTCATAGTGAATGCCCATGACTCCAATCCTTAGGATTCTTTGTGCTTAATGTTATAATCCTATAACCTCCCTAATGAATTGCTTAAGGGAAGTTTCTAATAGTTATTGTCATTACTTTATCCTTTATGACATTGTAACCATAGCATTAAGCTTTAAGGGTTGGAGGCCTATAAATATAGGTCATGTACAAAGTGCTTGATGATATATATGAATAAGACATATTATCTCCTTCCTCCCCAATTCTCTCTTATCTTGTTCATCTCTATCAATCTCTTCTTCTACCATTCTCTCCTTCTACTCTCATCTCTTTTATTTTTATAACAAAAATAAAATACCAGTATGTTCTAAATTTAATAGACTTTTCCACGCATATATACATGTATATACAACATATGATAATAGCATTCATAGGCCACCTAGTTATATTTTTTTGGCAAAGAATCTAATTTAAATAAAGAAAAATGAGTGGGAAAAATAAAAATAAAGAGTTGCTCGGTGCCTCATGTTTGGGTAAAAGGAGAAAATGAATAGATAGAGTAGAATTAATATAATTATAAGCATAATTAGAATATGACACAGCACGCATTAGGGAGTTCAGTTTCACACTTCATCTTTGTCATTTGGTTGCTTCTAGTAACATGCTAATCTTCTGTGTGTGGGGGGATGCTAATTTTCATATCGGTAGCCAAGAGAAAAAGGAATATCTTATGGTATGTTGTTTTTAATATAAAAATTATTAACTTTCATGGATAAATTAAGGAAATTAAATATGACTTAAAAAATATTTATATCCATAATTTTTTTAAACTAATTTCATTTACTTATAAATTAATATATAATTAATAATATATATTAATAAATAATTTTAAATAATGTATTTAACTTTTTATCGTTAGGCTATGACCCGTAGAAGACTTCGACTTGTAGTGTTGTTCTCCTTCAAGTGGAAGACATGCAATTTTCGAGGATAACTTCACTTCATCCATTTATTTTAAAAAAAAAAATTGACATGAGAAGCACTGACCCTTCCCCGTGGTAAACTCCATATCAAATCGTAAATAGATTACACTCAAATTATTTTAAAAAAAATTATAAAATTTTGTAACTTTGTTAAGAACCTTTTGAAATCTTCCGATAACTTTTTTATGAATTTTATTCTTCGTATTAATTTTAAATGTTTGACTTTCTTAATAAATGTGGAGAAATATGTTAGGTAGCTTAATTATAATTTGTCAGATTATATGAATTACATAACGGCTTTGGTTGGCAAAACTTTTCAAGAACCCAAAAGCACATTTAACAGTATTTTTCTGTAAAACGAGATAATCTCCTTCACATATTTACCTTGACTTGTGTAAAAGTACTTCTCTACCGTTTTCCAAACGAGCCCAACATATGCAACTAGAGTGGATTATGTGGGTTACATAAGCTAAATTTATGTATTAAAAATTTGTGGAGTTGTCGTGTTGGTTCTCTAACATAGCAATCACATACATTGGGCTGGGGTCCCATATGCAAACGGGTTGATCCGACCCAACTCGTTTTTTCACTTAAACCATGTGGGTCAATCCATATGATATGAGCTTAACCCCAATCCCCATCTCTGACTAACAGAAGCACCTACATTGTAAACTGGTTTAAAATTTCATTTTAAATTTCTAAAAAGAAGAGTTCAGATAAAATGCAAGATAAAGCTGTACTAAAAAAATGCAAAATAAAGATATTAAAAAATTTCCACACCGCTGACACCCAGCAGTCCAGCTTAGCAAAATGGATCTCAATTTTATAAAAATACTGATACTGACTAGAATGAAGGCTAACCCATACTTATTTGGTCCAAAGTAGACAGACAAACAGAAAAAGAATTGGATTCAAAATCACCTCCATCAGTAACGTCAAAGCTTCACGCTTCAGGCATTATTCATTCTCGTGTTTCATGATATCATGATATACAAATTAACAAGTAACTGGTGCATCTCCGCTGATACGAAACGCACTTCGTTACTAGAGCCAAGCCCCTACTTACGGCCAGTGAGCCCTAGACATCATGAAACAGTTTCCTTATCTGGGGAACCGTCTCAGGCATCAACGTGATCGGGCAACGCTTATACTGCAGCAAGGCAACACAGAACGAGGGAGAAAATGTTACCCATGAGGAGCACAAGTACCATGGAAGATATTGGTTCAGGAACATCAGTGAGACTTGTAAAACTTGTAACCTACTTATAGTTTGGGAGGCGGATCATCTTACCTGGGTAATGTACTTATAGATGCAAATAAAGCAGAAAACAAACCCCGAAACTGTAAGGACAGATGGATTTGCACGCTTCTGTGAGCACAATGGGCAAATTGTTCTGTCTGGCGGCAGTGGAATCCCATCTTTCGCTACCTGTTTATTCCATAAATTAAATTCCAGGATCATTTAGGCAATGAAGCAATATAAATTTTTACCACAGCCAGGGTGACAATCATAGAGGATGCAAGTGGAGCAATAATTGCAGCAAACACACAGCTTCTCCCCTTATCAATTCTCTGTGTCCCACATCTTTAACTTATTTGATCATATTGTTTTCAGACTTCAGATATTCGTGATGTTCATGTTCTAAACCACTCAAATAAAGAAATAACAGAAAATGCGAGATGAAAGGAAAGCTTGCAAAATGTTTTTCCCCACCTTTGGAGGGGGAGGGGGAGGGGGTGTACTGTCGGTCCTGACATTCTCTCCTCAGCAGATCAGTACCACCATTCCATCATCTACATATAATAAAAATCAAGTGTTTATGATTATGCTACTCCACAATTTGGATATCAAGCTAAATGGTATTAACAAGACATCAAGGGATGGAATACATGTACTCAACGAAACAGAAAGTAACTTATAATCAACGGAAGCACTGGGGAAACAGAACGACGCTTGACACAGATCAGCAATGTGTAACCCCCTAAACAATTTAACCATATAATATATTCACAGTTAATTATGTGGTGCGTACTTCCTTCTGATACAATTTGTAATTCTTTCAGATACAATTTCTAATTCTAAACAACCCAAATGTTTAAAAACAATTAATTATTAAATCCTCAAGGTTCTGAGCACAAAATTATGGGTGAGACACCCAGCCCACAAACCACTCACAATTCACAGTATCATTTCGACTTAGGGTACAAAAACTGGCCCACAAGTCACATTTAAAAGCCACAAGAATCAACAGTATTTAAGCCTACCCTTAAACATGCGAGTCCATAAATAATACTCAAATGGATACGTAACAAGTTGGAGATAGAAAAATACAAATTGTTAACCATAGATAGAATATCACGATATAACCATAAGGATAAAAATAAATTAGAGTATGCAAGCCCTAAAGTCTGGCAATATACATTTTCTCCTTAAAATAGCTTAATTATTAAGCATACAGTGATAGCTACTATCAAACTCGACCCCTTCCCTTCACACCTCGAACCACTAAATTCATCTCTTGAAAAAAATAAATATCGATAGGATGAGACACAAAGTCCCAGTAACCAATAATCAATTCATAGAATATACAATACGGGATTATAAGTAAGTGAAACAGTGCTAATATACAATATTCAAATAAAATTAGGGTTTTCCAATCAATACATTCAAAATGCACAAGTGATCCCTCCATCCTACTCCTCCATATTACTCCTTCACGACTCCCCACTTAAGTGTGAGTCACAATAAATCCTGACCTCTCTCCTGGATCTAGGCCGACTCCCCACTTGAGTGTGAGTCACAATAAATCCTGGCCTCCCTCCTGGGTCTAGGCCGACTCCCCGCTAGAGTGTGAGTCACAATAAATCCTGACTCCCCACTAGAGCGTGAGTCACAATAAATCCCAACCACTATATCAGTAGTGGAGACAACCGCGGATAAATTCACAATACATTACACAAGTCCCATCATCACAAGATCACCCAACTACTTCCATGCAACCTAATATGTCAATTCCCCACAAATGCATAGATTCACAATATATTACAGATAAAGGTAAATTATGAATAGTTCATCCTGCATATCTATAAGCAAAACAAATCCTTTATATATATAAAGAAAATACTTCCCACTTCACTAAAATTGAACATATAAAAATAGAGATAAGATTCGTAATATATAACTAAGGTGTCGAAAATACCTTACAATCCATGTAAGCATATAAAATGAATTAACCATGATTACCTCAACTCCGGGATACTTGTAAGCCCAAATCATAGAGCACCAACCACACTCAAACTAATCTACACAATAATGTAGATAAAAGTTTAATATATATATATATAAATTACAAAATCAACTCGCTCATCTACCTCTAAGGTTTTGAAATAATCATTTAAAATTCATAGTCTCCAATAGTCTCTCAACCATTTCATTTAATCTAAAATTCAATTATTCCCCTCGACAATGAGCAGATCAACATCAATTGCAAAATTTCCCAATTTAAAATTTAGGGTTTCAAACATAAAGCTGTTTAAATCTAAAATTTATTTTAAATTATAACAATAGTCAAATCACGAATCCAAAAGAAGGAAAATTAACAATTTGTTCTCTTCTACCTTTTATTAGACAGTTCTTGATAAAACTCAGTCTTTATCCCAAATCCTAATCTTAAATTTTTATCAGATCTAAATGATATTACTACCAGTAGAAGGAGAAAATTATTTAGAAAAACTTTTATGAAGGAAGTAAATTGAAAAGAAGAAATTTTAATTACCTAATTGATCCTAAAAGGAACTTGTGCACCTCATGGAACCTCCGACGCCGCCAGAGGAGAGAACTTACCCTAGCAACTGTGCTTGACGCGACGAGATGAGGGTTTTTAATCCACCCCCCATAGGGGCCCAGCGTCCTCGCTGGCACACCGACCGGAAACCTGGCTCTAATACCACTTGTAACAGCCCAGCACCCTCCCTCGCAGATATTGTCCCTGTTTGCAGCCGTAGCCAAGAACAGTGTTTTGTTCCTCTGAGCGCAGCCGTAGCCACCTAGAAAATGCGTCCACGAGGGGAAGGTATCCATACCCTTATAAGGCATGCTTCGTTCTCCTTCCCAACCGATGTGGGACTTTACACAATGTGGGTCAATACCACGAAAAATACTACTATTTCCAAACCTGAAGTGAAATAAGCCAACAATTCATATAAACCTAACGTGAAGGTTGAGGAAAATCTTGCATGATTTTTGGCATATCGTTAGGACATGAGAATGTATGAAAAGTTATCAATAAGTCACATTTTACTCACTTTGAAAAAGAACACTGATGCAATCAAACCAGTCTGTGCATAGTCAAGTATCGTGTATGTACAGCTAAGCAGTGCTCCTTGTAACGTCTGCACAAGATATATTACAGATCAGCAATGTGTTAGAAATAGAGAAAAAGCATAGTTAACACAGTCAACATTGTCATGTAGTAATAGATCAGCCTAAGTTTACAAGAAAAGCTTCACCATTTTACCCAGTAAAACCTAAAAAATAGATTATACAGCAAACAAGACTATTGCAGGGTGCACTAAAAAGTTGTGCCGGGAAAATTGCACTATGTGACAGGGTATACAATTATAAATAAAATCGGTTGACAATGAACTAACCCTTAAGTGCCCTAATTCATGGAAAATGAAAGTTAGATAAAGCAGATATTATCATCATGCTAATTTAAAAATTCGCTGCTTACCCTCAGCCATTGAGGGCCACGAAGTCTCTCATGTTCATGGCTACGAATCTTTGAAATTCTGGAAGAGGTATCCATCTATCTTGACAACAAGGAGTGCAAAGTCAATCTCATCACAAGAAACAGTAACTCAATTTTGATATATTTTCTGAGCCGTTAAAGGATGCTCTAGGGTTAGTTACAGCATAATTATCTCATACTGAATATTCCCTACAGTCATTGACTACTTTAGCAAACCATATTCACAACATGTAAACAAATAGCTTGGCGCTCTAATGCACACGTCATAGAAAAGCAGTCAACCAGCCAGCAGAAGGGATAATGAGGGTAATTTTTAAGCTAGGCATGCTGGTGGTTGATTGCTTGACATATAAAAAACTATCTATTTCTAACAAGTGCTCATGTAAAACCAGAGGCGTCCTAGAATTGTATTAAAGGTGAATTGGGTTCTTTTCATGTATAGTAAAAAGAGAACTACAATACAATGTGAGCAAATATCAATATTTCTGAATGATAACATAAAATGAAGTTGAAGATCAAATATTTTAGTTCCTGCTGCATACACCAACTCACATGAATTTCATGATACTTTTTTTTTGTTATGTCTCACAAGTAAGATATGCATTATATTAAAGAGATTACTAAATGTAATATGTTAATTATCTACCAACTCTTGTCCTATAGCACGGCAGACATGAATGCCAAGAACATGCAGTTCTAGTGAGTAGTATCCAGTAGCATCCAAGAGGTATAGCAGCTGATAAGCAAATGATAAGCCTGCATTTGACATATCCTAAGTAAGAAATTTATTGATATTCAGACTGCATATAGGAAATGCAGCGGATATCCTTAATCATCTGAGAGCGAAAGGGTCAGCAAAACAAGTTTCCTTCGAGATGCCATATGGTCCGTTCTCATTAAAATTACAAATCATGCTTATCTGAACAAGACTTGTGAGAAAAAATCACACAGTGAATGCAGCTTACGTGTCAACAAAGTGCCTATATAATCCCGATTCTCAAATCTAACTGTTACTTACCCTCGGTAGTGGCATGTAACCAAGGGTAGCAAAATCCTACAATTTTCTCAACTCTCTTTCTTATGCGTGCTCCAATGGAGGCTTCAGTATCCAAGGTTCCTCTTGATACTTGAAAATCTTCCTCAACAAAGCTCTGGCTGACATCAAATCCTTCACTTTCATCTCCCCATAGAGTAGCTTGAAGCCTTCCTTCCCTCTCTTTATTGTATATTGAATGCAATTTATATTTTAAATATGGAAGCACAACCTGAAAACATAACCAAACTTGGTTATACATTATCTAATAATCATACAATGGTGCCACAGAGTAAAGTAAGCATAAGATTGTACCAAGAAAACAACTGAAAGAACTTTTTGTCGCTTTTCTAATCCAGAATGGCCAGCGGCATTAGCTGATTTCAAGCTAGCATCATCCTTCTTCGCCCTGATATTAACTGCTCTTCTTCGAAGGCCGTATAGAGATTCAGAAAAAGAAGCATCTATTGAACGGAAAACAAAATCAGAAAATGTATGCTTTGATAATTTTTAATTAATGACGGAGACTCGCAAAAATTTAACAGCCCAAAGGTGCTTCATCCGTAAGCTTCCATAGTGCCCAGTCAGAAAACAGACAAGAGTATAAGGGCGAGAAGGAGGAACCTGTGGTTCGTAAGCTATGAGTTTCAAGAACCAGCATGAGCAAGGAGAAAAATTCATCTTCATAGTCCAGGACTTTGTGAAGGAATGGTCTTCTTAAGGCCAATACCTGCACAATTGGTCAACTGTATGGTCACAATCCAATGAATTTAAAAGGTGTAAAGGGAGAAGATAGAGAAAGAAAGGAAGAGGAAAGAACATGCATACGCCAACTGAGTAGGTAAGAGCAGCGCGGAGACTGGCAGGAAGCTGCTGAGCTGCCGCCATCTCGAAGAAGGTGGGACGAGTCCCTTGACCTCCTACCTGAAACAACATTTCTTTCTCTTTTCGCTTCCTCGCTCGTTCTTTTAGAGCAAAATTCCCGATCACGAAGCCAAAAACAAGTGCCCAATCCGCCGCAGTACATGCTAAACCCGCACGATGCAGACTCGCCGGCGCTCGTTCATCGTCCGATTTCTCCGTCTGCAAGCTAAAGGGTAACCGAATAATCATAACCACATCCAAAATTTTTTGTCGGGGGTCGGAAGGTAGCTAGTAGCTCCTAGCTAATATGCATGTAATTAAAAAAGAGAACTACTTACGCTGTTATATTTTGAGGGCAGTTTACTGTTTTTTTTAATTAACGAAACTGAATACGGTTTTTGCCCCAAAATGAAAATGAATACATAATTTAAAAATACACTAAAATACATATTTAATGCTTTAGATTTAGATGAATTTTTAATTTATTCCTATAAATTTTAAAAAATATTTTTAGTCATTTAACCTTAATACATTTAGTTTCACCAGGAAATGATTACTCAACAAATTTAATTAATGATTCTACAATTAACGTCAACATATGCTTAAATATTAATTATTCTTATTTTTAAACATTTAAACATGCTTTATCAATGTTTAATTGCAAACTCATCTTTTAAATTTACTAATTTAGTTTTTTCTGTTGATCGAAACTAACAATGTTAAGGATAAATGATTAGCTTTTAAGTGTTTGGATTAATTTTTTAAGTTATTTTATATAATATGATATAAATATGTAAAATGAGTTTTATATCAACTCGAGTGAAATTGCCTTTTAAATTGATTATATGTCTTATACTTAAAGGACTAAATTAAAACCTCATGTAAATTTAAAAGACCAAATCTATACTAACTTTAAAAATATTTATTTATGTGTATCATTAAAGTGTATATAAATTTTTAATTTAATTTAAAGAAAAAATAATAAATATAAATATTTTAAAGTAATGTATTTAATTTCTTTAATATTCTTTTATTGATTCTTATATTAAAGATCAAAGTAATAATATAAGGTTTTATCGTTGGGACAAATTTTTAGGTCAAAAAAATCATTGGGACAAATTTCATCTTGTTATGAAAACAAAAGAATATGCAAAAGATTGAGATAGATAGATTGAGAAGATGAAAGAAAGCTGAAGCAGAGAATCAAAAGAGATCTCTTTCATTTCATTGTATATCTCAATACTTTGTGAATTGCATCTATTTATAGGCTCACAACCATTAAAATGTAAATATAAGATTACAATTTACAAAGAAATATAGGTAAATATAACGGCATGAACTATAAGAAGCTCTTCACAAAATATTGATCAGGATGTTATGAGATTTATAGCATCAAGTATAAGAAATCATAAGGGTGTGAGGTTATGGACATTTACTCTAAAATATTTACAACAAATCTTATTTTTTATCAATTTTTAATTTTTATTACATCCTTAAAATTTCATCTAATTAAACTCTTGCAACCATTTTATTAGATTCTAATAATTAAAGATAGAATAATTATATATAATATATAAATCAACATCTCATAATTGTATTTAAACACTCCTTTCACTCCAAACCGATTTGTGCAGAAAAAATCATGTAAACTTCATGTGACAGTCAGACAGCCTTGGATAATTTTCCGGTTATATATATAGAGACATGGGTGGAACATTCCTGCATCCAATCAAACCTTTTTTTCGAGTCCCACGAGTCCTAGAACATGCAAGTGTCCCGGAGTAGAATTCGTCGGACCCCAAATGGAAGACAACAAATAATCAACCGATTAGCTCTCATCAATGAAGCCAGGCTCGTAGCTGCTGCGCTAACTTGAGGAAATCACCTTGATAATCACGTGAATTAACTTATATTAAATGATTTTACGGAATTTCATATAAATGTTTGAAAGAGATTTTATCTTAATTTATCATGTTACTCATACGATGTTTTTAAATTTTTTAAATTTGTCATGTTCCTCATTTAATTAACCCCGTGCCATTTGCTATCAAACGATTGACAAACCATAAAAGGACGAGTGAAAGATATCTAGTTGAAAGAAGGAAGTTGCTAGGGTACAAATGGTGTCTTACATGACATCCTACGTGGCAGTCAATGTGGTATTATATATGTCAATCATGATGCCTATGTAATGCAAAAAGAGTTTCACCCGATTAATATAACTCAAAAAAATAACATTTGAACTTCAATTAGTCAAAATAAAAGCTCATGATGTTAGCATATATATTAAGGGTATCAACCAAACCTTAACCATATATGCTTAGGCCCATATGCATGCTTTCATGAGCCATGAAAGCTTGATCATGTAGAAAAGCATGAAGATTTATGAAATTGGTGTAATATGATCATGGAAGAAGCCCAAGATGATGTACAAGGTCTATGTGCAGTTTAGATTGAAGAATTCACTTAAAGTATCATGTGATAAGCATGTTCCTTGGAGAAGAAGTATTAATGACGTTCAAAAGGAATCAAGAAGCATCTAAAGCCGTCATTATGCATTAATTTTGATGTAATTTCATTTTTAAAAAAGTTTTCCTTTTTATTTCATTTGAACAAGGTTAATCAAAGATTCTTCTAAAAGATATTGTCTTAATTTCCTATTTTTATGTAGTTGACTTTTACTTCAAGTTTAAGTAGTTTCCTAATTTCTTTAGGTTTGAACAATGTCAATAAATTAATTATCATAAATGAATCATTATGACAACTAAGACTTAGGGTTTTTGATTTTAGAGTGTTCTAACGTAGCCTATATGTTACCAACCCTTTTGTTCTTCATTTTTAGATTTGAATGGATAAGAACTTTATTTTTTTGAGAATTATATTATCTTGTGTGAGCTTTTCTTACATCTTTGTATCCTTATGAGAATACTCTGACAGTATCAAAGGAGTAATCAACCTTATGGTGTTTTTATGATTATGGTTATAAGAGACGTGTTCTCTTAAGATCCTACCTTGAATTGTCCATCCAAATTTCATGTTTGGCATTACAAGAGACAGGTTTTTCTGGGGTCTCATTCTCATTTTTACACTTGCTTCTACCCGATTCGGCAATTCGCCCCCATCTTAAGGGGTAAATGAAACCTGCTCCATTTGACTCAGATCATACACTAATGAACAAGAAGGCATATGCCACTACGAGTTGCTATTGAAGAAGTAGATCTTTCTTCAAGAATGTCAATGAACTGAAATTCCCAAGGCTACTATCCGATACCATGGTCTTCCCCGTAGATTCTCGGGCAGTAAACTGAAATAGCTCAAAGTTCAAAGGCTTCAATAATAAACTTCTACCAAGGATAGGAAACGCTGACCAATTTCATGAGCGTCATTAATAAAGAAATTAGAATTCCATTAACAATGATTTAGTTTAAGATTTTCCAGACAACCAACAAGGGAGAAGGAGGATACCATGCGGACACAGTCAATCCCCTCAGCCCCACTAGAAAAAGAAAAATATTTACAACATCAATGTGGTTCAAATACATTGAGAAGTCAGAACCTGCAGACCAAACTCTTCAATAGTCAGACTAAAAGAACTCATCAGCCAGAGAAGCTCTTTACCGAGTACTAATTGTCGATGCAGAACAGAACAAAATTGAGAAAGGGAGATAATAATATGTTAACGATGCATCGAAGCTCGGTTGAAGAGATATAAGCAGCAGAACAAAACAAAATTGAGAAGGGAGGATGATAAGATGCGAGTATGTTAACAATGCATTGAAATCTCAAGTTATCTCAGTTGAAGCAAAATATGCAGTGTCATGCAAAAAGCTTTTGATGTGTAAGCGCATGGAATTGTTACCTATAATTGAGAATAACAAGAAAATGAATCTAAGAAGCTCGGAATCCAACCCAAAGACAGACGGATGGAGGCTATAAGAATGCAGAGAGATGTCTGGGGACGATAATTTTAACGCATACGTTTCGGGTTGGTCGTATCTACAGAAATGCAATATCAGAAGCTAGAGTGCTAGACACTGCCTCGCCCCCTGGTAAGATCAAGAGGCCGTACGAAGCTATAAGCATTTGACTCTTTCTAAGACGAATAGGAAGTGAAATTCTGTATGGACGACAGGGAAAAAGCCAGCCATCAGGGCAGAGAGGAGAAGCATGAATAGGGACATGGTTACAAGAAAGCTTAATCACAGCTAATGAATGGCTTCTCATAGTATATTGTAACTTTTGGCTTTATGGGTAACCTCATTTGGTGGATGACGGTATTATCAATGTATAAGTAGTGTGATTTTAATACATTATAACTCAGTTTGAGTAGTGTTATCTAGTTTTTATTTTAAAGAAGAAGAAGAAGCTGTACTTGTATCCTTCATACAAGAATAACTTGTATGATTTTTTCTAAAAAATTAATTGATGAAATGCATCCATATTAAACCCCGACAATTGAGTGATGTAGTTGTTGGGCCCAAAATATTATGATGGAACCAAATAGTTGGTTGGATTGGATGCGGAGCGGAGCATGAACCCAGTCTTCGCATGGGCTCATGACTCATCGACCGAACAGGCGAGTCATTTGGAATCCGTTACTGCATGGGTTTTGTTCCCTATAACTAAGCATCTGCAATGCAACCAGTACAATACAGGCGAAACCAATTGCTTGATTCAATAAAGAGTGATGGCCACAGGAGAATCATCCAGCGACTCCTTCGCAACGGTGGCCAACGAAGCACCGATCACTGCTGAGAGGAATGTCCGCGCCGACTTGTTTGACACCCAATTCCCCAAACCCTGTCTGTAATCTTCTCTTTCAATTTGGTTTCCGACCTCACAAATTTTGATTGGATGATTTTGAACCTTTTACTGCTGGTCTCTCCCTGTGCCTGTAGATTTGCCTCGGGCCTTGGTTGCTCCTGATTCAGAGAACGTCAATGGCACCTGGGGCCACAGCCACAATAACATGTCTGTGCTTCAGCAGCATGCCGCCTTCTTCGACCTTGACAATGATGGCATCATCTATCCGTGGGAGACATTCCGAGGTAACTGTGTACGCTAGTGTATTTGATTTCTGTCTCTGCTTTGCTTGTTTATCGCGAATTTAGATTTCCATCCCTGTGCAGGACTCCGCTCGGTTGGGTTTAACGTGATCTCTTCCTTCGTACTCTCTGTTTTGATACACGCAGCTCTTAGTTATTCCACGCTTCCCGTAAGAATCTTAGCCTATATATCATGATATGTTTGAACCCATGATATCGGTGTGACACAAACTCAGGTGAGCATGTTTTGCACAGACATGGCTGCCTTCGCCTTTCTTGCCGGTTTACGTGCAAAACATACACAGGGCAAAACACGGAGGTGACACTGGGAGTTATGACACGGAGGGAAGGTAAGAAGGGTGATGACATGGGATTTGGAGAAAACAAGTAGAGTAAGTTAGTAACATATAGATAATGCAGGTTCGTCCCGGCAAATCTGGAGATCATGTTCAGCAAGTATGCGCGTAAGGTGCCTGATAAATTGACGCTGAGGGAGATCTGGCGTATGACTCAGGCCAACAGTGTTGCCTATGATTTATTTGGCTGGTGGGTGCAATGCATATAATCAATCATGCATATCGCCTTGTTTCTCTTGAATGAGATTGTGTGTAGGAATTAATCAAAGCAGTTGGAACGTGTATTGCAGGACGTTGAGTAAAGTGGAGTGGGGAGCTCTGTATATATTAGCCAGAGACGAAGAAGGGTTCTTGTCAAAGGAGGCCGTGAGGCGTTGTTTCGATGGCAGCTTATTCGAGTATTGCGCCAGAATGCACAAGGGAGCCACCGCCGGGAAGACTCTCTGACTCCTCCCTCCTACCCTAAACACAAACACACACACACACACTCACATTCTTGTTACTATTTTCGCACAAATTTCACGGATTATGACACATAGCACATCGCACTCACACCTGCAATTTTTAACTCCTTAACGATGCCTAATTACCTCGCTGCTGTGAGTTTGCCCACATGATCTATTATTAATCCATTGCTTAGCTTGCATAAAGAACACGAGGGAGGAGGCAAAGCACACGGGCTTAATAATTAATAGTTAATATACAGAAAGGGGGGATGAAAGTGTGGGTAAGCAATGATGATGTGACAGTGGAGATGAGTGAATCCGAATGGTGCGCGATTGTTCTAATAATAGTAATCGCGTTTTGAATATCGGGATCTGAGGAAGAGTACGAATAGCAGAGCCAAACACACGGCCACGCCCGCTCCAACCACTTGGCTGCTATTCTCTTCGCGCCGCCGCCGCCGCCGCCGCCATTCACTCCTGAATTCTCACAAAACTTGGCACAGTTAATTATCATCAATCGCCCAACAACACAAACACAGGCATGTACCTTTTTTCACATTTATTTGCTTATTTAATTGAATGCAGATGCGTGTGTATCATCAAGTGAGAGTGGGATTGTTACACGAGAATCTGCGAAATATGATATAATTCATTGATGAATCCTGACATAGGATATAGCCTATTTCTCATAAATCCTGTAGTAGTGGTGGTAGTACACTACATGAAGATCATTCCTCACACCACCAACATCCGCCATGCCCATCACGCTCCTCTCCAGCACCGCCTCCGTCGCCTTCCCCTTCACCGCTCCCCCACCGCATCTTCTGTACACCAATCCCCAATATTCCCCCCCCCTCCCAAAAGCACCCCCGCTCGTGTTTGGCTACCGCAATCTTCACTTTCCAATATCAAACTGATGAGTGCGTGGGTGCGCCTGCTCCAGTGCTCCTTCCTATTTCCCATATTAACATTCCTCTACCCCGGCCCCACCATTGTTTAACCCTATTCCTTTACCACTTTGACCCATATATTATATATATTCGCACGTGCAAGAATATGATGGGATGGGAAGCGAGACGAAGGTCCTTTTGGGGATGGTAGACGTAATATATAATTAGCATCCGAGACGTCCTTTTGGGGTTCCTACTCGTAAAAAATGACTCCACCATCCAAGATTACGTCTACTCATAAGAAACAGGGTTACGTGTATAATCATCGAGGATCGTGAACGCAAATGTGGCGGCCGCGATTGCCAAGGGATTGTGTAGCCGGCTCGGGATTGGATGAGTGGTAAGATCGAGAGATGGAAGGCGGAACTTCAGCCGCTGTACGATCACATGGAGTTCCGGAAGCTGAAGCAATCGTCGAGTAGGGTGGGTGTGGAGTTTCGGGGGAGAAGGAACGCGCTCTCCCTACTTCAAATGAAAATGACAAAACCGTCGTGTCCTCCTTCCGATTTGGTTCGTTCGTTGAAGGCTTATTTGGCTGACAAGAGAAGATCCATGAGGGAGTTCATTGATCGCAGTACAAGTACCAGCACACGACAGTGAAGTCAAATGCACCTGCATTCAGCGTTCCCTTACCAAAACGTCTCTTGTGCCACACGCATCAAATTCACCTTCAACTACCCGTACAATCACTAATTACACACACGCAATCTATAGCTCTTGAATATTTTAATTACGGTTTGTTTGGAACGATAATTTATGCATATATATAATTGTATAAATTAAACATTACCAATAGATAGATGTGGTGACGACCGGGTACTTATTTATACATTTTTGTTAAATACATATATCTTCTTATTACATAATCTTTTTTATTTAAGGTACTATACTATAATTAAACTCTTCATAGTCAGGCTGAGTTTCACTTCCCATGGCCCTCATTTTTATACGCAAAATCCAGAGGCTTGTACCCCAAAAAATTACACCTACGCTACAGTTATAAGTAAATTTTTATGATTTATTTGCTAAATTAAATGAAACCAAGGTTCAACCAAACCCAATAAAGCGAACAGTGAGGAAGGGGAAAAAAGCCCCTTAGAAAAGTGTGGGGAAGAAGGAAACAAGACCAAAAAGCTGAAGCAACCGGTGAAGCAAAGCAATTGAGCAACTTGGAGGGGGAAGAGGAGCGAAGCCAACTCGCATCATAGATCACAAACAGCTATAAAGCTTAACCAAATCCAAGGCATCATTGCTATTTGATTATTCCACTCCCTCCCTCCCTCCCTCCCTCTCCCTCTAAGCTTGATGAGGCCCCGGGGGGGAGAAGTTGACTCTTTCCTTTTGAAAGCGGTCTGCTCTTCGTCTCTTTCTTCCTCAATTTCTGAGAAGGAAAGCCGTTCCTCTCTACGTCCTGCTCCATTAGATGCGTCTTTGATTAAGAAGAGGCGTGCTCTCCGCCCTTACCCCCTCTATTGTCGGAGGGTGAAACAGCTGGGTTCCGTATGATCATTTGTCTGCTACTTATGCAAGGAATACAATTTTTACAAAATTTATAAAGATGTTTCTCTGAGCTTTAGTTCCGTGGCTATATAGAGATGTTTGGGTGCCAGTGTTTTTGCTGGAGCAGCCTCCCTGAATTCTGTTCGTCCGAGCCCAAGCTGTCCTCTCTGCCTTCACCTCTTCCTCAGTGGCCACCGGGTACTCTTTAAAGCATTTTGCCATGATTATGGATTCTTTCTACTTATTACTTGATGGGTGTCCCTTGATTTTGCTAGAATTGCTCGCCTTCGCTCCGCTTATATACGAATATAATACGAGGATGGTTTCCCGAGATTGGATAATTACCTGATTTGTTTTAGGATTAATATAAATACGAATATAAATCTTTTATTTTATTTGTTTATGGGATCGCTCTTGCGTTTGGGAATTACCTTCACCGGTTCTTGAGCATTGTGTTTCTTGTTTCCTCCTCGGCGCTGCATACTTTTTAGTGAACTGCAAGGACAATTAGATCAGAATCGAGATCATTGCTATTCCATCGTACTAATTTAGCGATCACTGTTCTGATTTCTTTATGTCGAATTATCATGTTTTAAATAGAGACCAAAGCTCTCCCGTCTCATCCGGTATTTAATTATCGAGCTCTCATGCGAATTTCTTAGATGGACTGAATCCCATGGAAATTCTTTATTGATTACTCCTTTAAATGATTTCGTGATTTTCTTGTGTCCTTTGTCATCGTTACCTATTGCTTTGCCTCGAAGGATAGTTAAAAGAGCTTGTGTTTGTTGCAAAGAATAAAATTCTTTATCTCGTGATTACTTCTTACAGTCAAGTGAAACTGCTTATCTTGATGGTGAATGATTAATGTCTATCTCATGTTAGTTACAACTTACAACTTACAACTGATAGATATCTTATATTGTGCTTCGTGCTGCCCTTGATGAATGCCATGTGATCTTTTGAAAAATTAATTTTTTTAATGCAGCACCAAATGGAATGGATGTTTGGTAGAACTGGCGATCACCCTAATTCTTTATCACAGCGCGCAAACCTTAGTTTCTACCTTTACTTGGTATAGACAAGTATAATGCGTGACTTGGGTCTTATCATGGAACCCTATTTCTTGCAATCCATATATCTCTGGTTTTGTTTGCCCCCATTTGGCATCACGTGCCCATTTTATCAATTATTAGTTGATTGACTACGTGACTGATTTAAGCTCTTCTGAATGATCTGCTCAGGTGGTGATTTTGCTAGTGGTAGAATACGCCTCGGGGAAATAGAAGTCTTAAAAATAACCAAGTTCGAGAGAGTTTGGAGCTGCACTCATCTGCGAGGGACCCCACAGGGTTTCACGTTTTATAGGCCAGTGGAG